>MU746747.1:64313-89226 GCA_026770625.1 Nicotiana glauca
TTGGCATGGAGATAATAAGAGATAGACATTCAAAGAAACTCTGTTTATCTCAGAAAGAATATTTGAAGAGAGTACTACAATATTTTGGCATAGATGACAAGACTAAGCCAGTTAATACTCGACTTGCTCCCCATTTTAAGCTAAGTACTACTATGTCGCCATTAGATGAAGATGAACGAGAGTATATGTCAAAGGTACCATACGCAAATGTTGTTGGTATCTTGATGTATGCAATGATCTGTACGAGACCTGACATTTCACAAGCCGCTGGAGTTATTAGCAGATATATGCACAATCCAGGAAAGGAGCATTGGCAAGCTGTGAAGTGGATTCTGCGGTATATTCATAATACTATAGATGTCGGGTTAATTTTTGAGCAGGAGGACAATCAGTCTGTAGTTGGATATTGTGACTCAGATTTTGCGGGTGATCTCGACAAACGAAGATCAACTACTGGTTATGTGTTTACTTTTGCAAAGGCACCAGTTAGTTGGAAGTCTACTTTGCAGTCAATAGTTGCTTTGTCTACGATAGAGGCAGAGTACATGGCTATTACAGAGGCTGTGAAGGAGGCAATTTGGCTCCAAGGATTGCTAAAGGAGCTTGGTGTTGAACAAAAGGGTATCACAATTTTTTGTGATAGTCAAAGTGCTATTCAATTAGCGAAGAACCAAGTCTATCATGCAAGGACGAAGCAAATTGATGTTCGGTATCATTTTGTACGAGAAATCATAGAAGAAGGTGGAGTCACGGTGAAAAAAATTCATACTACAGAGAATCTTGCTGATATGATGACAAAGGTGGTGACTGCGATCAAGTTTCAACATTGTTTGGATTTGATCAACATTGTTGAACACTGAAGATTGAAGATGAAGACACAACCAAAATTTGTCACTGAGAGAAAATTGAAGATGTGAAATTTTGCCAAGATGGAGATTTGTTGAATATGTCAAAAGTTCCTCATCCCACATCGGTGGGGAACTTGTAGTGGGGAAGGATTTCCCTCTATAAAATGAGGCCTAATGTTTAGGATTTAAACATACCTCTCATTAGCCTTCTCATCTGTTTAAGGCATTTGTATCTTCTCTCTTTAGTATTATTTCACTTGTATTTTTGGAGTAAAATAAAATATTGGTTGTGTCCGAGGAGTAGGCTAAATTAGCCGAACCTCGTAAATTCTGGTGTTCCTTTTATCGTTGCTTTATTGTCTTATTTATTATTTGGTGGCTGCCATAATTTTTTGGTATAGCAGTTGTGACTCATTCACACTATATACATTTGGCTTCCGCAACAAGGTTAAATCTATGTCAAATTTTTATACATCCTTTCTCCCTCAGGAACGTAGATCGGAAAACGCCTTCTAAACCGAGAAGGAACCTATGTATTTTGCATGACCCCTGCCCTCGACTTTTCGTAGAAGGTGAAACGAAATTTTAAGTCAGTGGGTGCAAAGTACCATCGCATCCACCAATCATGTGTTACAATTGGCGAGTACTTTAGTATCGATATATAGTTTTTGAAAGTTCACAATATATAATATATAGAGTTTGAGAGTGTGTTTACTGTTTGGTATCAAGGAAAATATTTTTAGAAAGCAAGTTAGCATGTATTTACTTTTGAGGCAGTTTCAAGTTTAAGTTGATCGAGGTCCTGTAAAGGTCACTTGTCAAAGAATAAACACTTGCCCCTGCACTTCCCCTATTAGAGAAAAGGGAAAACTGCACTTTGATGAAATTTTAAGTGGTTAAAGCAGATGTTTGATTCTTAGTCATTAACTTATGCTCTTTTCTGTTGTTGTGGCACTAGTCTAGAGCAAACCTAGCGATGATATTTCGATCAGTAATAGATGAAAGAAAAGTCATGAATATGAGGGATAAATCAAGAGCAAAGTGCAATATGGTGGATTTGATTATGTGCATTGAATACAAGGAAGGCAAACGATTAAGCGATGAGGAGATCATCGACTTGTTAATCGTGCATGCATTTGCAGGTCATGAAATTACTGCTCATACTGCAGCATGGGCAGTTATGTACTTAGAACAACATCCTGAATTCTTACAAAAAGCTAAGGTATTAGCACAGTAATTTTATTAGAGATGCCTAACTCATGTTTGAATAGTTAAGTGGTGGTTGAGAAATTCAATGTTTTCAGGAGGAACAAGAGGAAATTGTTAAGAGAAGGCTGTCTTCTGATAAAAATCTAAGCTACGACGAGATTAAACAGATGAAATATCTAACCAAGGTAAATAATCTAGTCGTACGAAAATGCAAGCAAGTCATAACTCATAAGAGACCTTTTAAAGTTCAAGAATTTTGACATAGATTGTGTTTAAATGCAAGGAAATTGATGAAACGCTACGTTGTTCTGATATCACCTTAGCGATTTATAGAAACGCGAAAAGGACCATCAACATGAATGGTAAACTTAGTCGTTTCTTCTCTTGTTCCACTTCCTTTGGCAAATTTTGAGCAATAAGATGTCTTATGTAAATTTTGTAGGGTACACCATACCAAAAGGATGGAAGGTATTGACTTGGATAAGGCAAGTTCATTTGGATCCTGAAAATCAATTGAATGCCAAAGAATTTAATCCTTCAAGATGGGATGTAAGTAATTAGGTTACTGGTTTTCTTCTTCCTTTAGAGTGAGTTTTCCACTTGTTATACTCATCCTAAGATGCTGCCACGTGACTAGGAGGTCATGGGTCTGAGCCGTGAAAACAGTCTCTTGAAGAAATGTCGGGTAAGACTGCATACAATAGACCCTTGTGGTCCGGCCCTTCTCCGTAACCCACATACGGCGGGAACTTAGTGCACCAGACTGCTCTTTTTACTCACCCTAAGATGGATGATAAAACCAAGATTTGGTCATGGTTACATGATATATTAAGTTTTATGGCTAAAGTTACACATTTGATTATTATCAGGATCACGAGACAAAGCCATTTAGCGCCTTTCTTCCCTTTGGAGCAGGACCCCGGTTGTGTCCCGGAGCAGAGTTGGCCAGGCTTGAAATTTCAGTGTTTCTTCACTATTTTCTTCTTAACTATAGGTACTGACATTATAAACACATTTGAGTTCTGCAATTTCACATGATATAATTGAGTTAAGGATTGGGCATAATTGGCTTGAATTTGTTCCGTGCAGGCTCCCAACATCATGTCAATAATTGTGTCTTTCTATATTTCATGTTGAGCCTTAACCATATTCTTGTCTACATGTAAATTCATTTTGTTGGTGGAGTTGTGTTGAGTAGTTGAGGTGCCCGCAAGCTGGTCTTGACACTACTGTTATCAACAACAACAACTACGCCTCAATTTCAAACAAGTTGGGATCGGCTATATAAATCCTTATTGACCGACAATGTAGCTCTAGTAAAGCTCATTTCGGGACACATCACCATTATCAAAAGAAAAAAAGATTCATTTCACTCATGTACCATGTTTTCCTTGTATTTTTCTAGGGGATTTTGGACCTGTTTGTATGTCTGTTAGCTATAAATCTTCAATTTGTTTGTATAATTCAAGTTAATTACCCCCTTTAGATTGCATGGTTATCATCCAACTTTGGAAGAGTATAGCAAGTGAATAGTTTTTCTCAAGGAAGAAGTATACCAGTAACAAGTAGAAGTGCTAAGGGAATTATCAAATATAAGGACAAAATTCAAGTTGGTTATGGCTTATACGGCAACTCGGTGCACTAAGCTCCGGAGAAGAACCGGACCACAAGGATCTATTGTACGCAGTCTTATCCTGCATTTCTGCAAGAGGCTGTTTTCACGACACGAACCCCGTGACCTCCTGGTCACATGACAACAACTTTACCCGTTACGCCAAGGCTCTCCTTCTTGTTATGACTTATATGTAACATAATTAAGCAGCTAGTCTTTTGTTTACCTACTTTAACATCAAGAAAATTACTAATAGAAAGAATTGGAAGGTAAAAAATCAGAGAGCAAGAAGATCTTAATAACCAAAAACTACATCACAACTCTGCATAAGGCAAAGAAAACACCAGGAAAGTGGATGTTATTTTGATTTTTGTAGAATTTTAACAAGTGACAGGAAGTTTCATCACAGTATCAGCCTTAACCAGGCAAAGTTAGTTCAAGTTGAACAAAAAAAACACCTTCAAGTTTTAATGACTATCCTCTTCTTCACAGAATTTTGTGTACTCTTTAGACCCCATCAAAGATTCTAGCTCGGATGGATTGCTCGGCTTCACCTTAATCATCCACCCATCTTCATATGGGCTCGAGTTAACCTTGATTGCAAAAGGTGACAAAGAAAACATCGAAAAAGTCATAAGGAGAACGACATTATCATTTCAACAAGAAGAGAATGAAGCATCCTGCATTAACACAGGGTTCAGAGAAGGGCTGCACCCCATGGGGCGTGATATAGACAATCTACACTAATGCAAGCATTAGTGACTGATTTCATAGCTCGAACCCATGACTTATAGGTAAACACGGAGAATGAAGGAAAGAAAACAAGAAATAGTTGGAGTAATATTTACCAAACCAGGTGTTTCAGTGAGCTTTGTGTTGACCTCAACGATCTCGCCCGAGATTGGACAGTTAATGTCACTGGTAGCTTTCACACTTTCAACAGCACCAAAACTGCTTCCTTGTGAAACAGCAGCACCAGTTTCTGGTAGATCCACAAACACTACTTCTCCGAGATGATCCTGAAAAACATTTATATTTGAAGGTCAACTGTTATCCTGAGATTAAGAATAACTCTAAATGCAAGACATTTCAAACAATGTAAATGGATTTACTTTTGCTGTAATAATTCAAGACTAACCTCTGTTGAAATACATTTACAATTTCACATTTGCATTCTATTAGTAACATCCTCTAGTATATAACCTATATACACTGAAAGTGTAAAGAATTTTTACACTATCAATGTAGTAGTTGCCATTAATCTACTTTATTTTCCAGATTATTTATCCCACTTTTAAGGATGATTACTTGTAGTCGTGTTTTAGGTGATATGATAGTAAAAAAGTACTTTTACATTGTCCGCGCATAAAAGTTGAACTCTTTTCATATTCATGGTTTCCTGTTTTCTTTTTTATCATGGTTTATGAGCTCCGTATGTGCTCGGACTCTCAAAAAATGTTGCTGCACCTTTGTCGGATCTTTCAAAAATTCAATACTTTTGGAGAATCCGACGCGCGCACGATGACATTTTTGAACAATTCGAGCAACATAACAGCTCCTCATGTTTTTCAGTATGAATTCTTGGACAAACATGCCTAAATCTTAGCAAAGAGTCATTCACTCTTTTCGAGAACTATATGCAAGTCCAATAGAGACAAAAACATGATATTAAGTGGAAAAGGATAGAGCAGCGAGCCCATTATGCATCAAATTTCAAACTGTGTGCCACTTGATCCTCGGGGGATTTCTCGATTATAAGAAAAAGGGAGAACTATATTCAAGAACTAAAGACAAGAAAAACCTGAGCATGATCAGTAATTCCAACAGTTGCCACTGAACCTTCATGCTTCACCCATTCATGTGAAGATGCATACTTCAACCCATCAAGAACTGCAAAACCAAGATTTTCAAGAAACTCAACAACAACATTCCAGTGTAATTCCTAAGTGGGGTTTGGGAAGGGTAGTGTGTACGCAGACCTTAGCCACCTTATGCAGACCTTATCCACCTTATGCAGGTAAAGAGACTGTTTTCAATAGAACTTCGGAGAATTTTTTTTCAAGAAACTCAACATACAGAATTTAAATATATTTACCTAATGAAAATGAAAAAATGAGTTCAATGGATTGAAAAAAGTTACCAGTGGAAAAGCATCTAGAGATTGAATAAGCAGGGGAAAGATTAGCTCTTGAGGCAGTGGAAATTCTCAATGCATTGGCTGTTGAAGAAGCCCACATTCTCAAAGCCATTTTTCTCTCTTAGTAATGTCACAAAATGGAGTGAAAGGTTACTGCTATATACTTCTGGTTTTTATCATCTAAGACTGAATGGTGTAAAATGAAAGCCTCATCCTAATGTCTGGGACCAAAATGCTTTATATCTTTTTGGTAATGACAGATTAATAACCTGAAAATACTTTATTATAACATGTTAGCAAATGTAGATAAGGAATTAACCTTAAAAATGACTGGAAAGGGTAGCCTTAAAATTTTGTGCTTTTGAAATGAGTGGCAAGCCACAAGTAGTGTTATCCTTCTTGTTAGGCTACACAAGGGCAACATGGGACCACTACAGACTCTATATCTACACATACTTTAGTGGGCATAAGAATTGTAAAATTCAGAAAAAAAGTAAAAAAAAAAAAAAAAAAAAGCGATCTCAAGTGTGAAAATTTTAAAAAATAACTTTTTGAAGTTTTTCAACATCTTCAAGTGAAAATTAAAAATTTTATAGCCAAACACCGATTTCGAAAAAAAGTTAAATATTTTTATGGCCAAACGGGCCCTTAATCTTTCCTTATATCTTTTTTTCTGGTTCATGATTAATCCGGATTCACGTTGCTTAAGAGTCATTCCCTATTAAGATTTTTTCCAGGTTTCGAACATTTTTCCTTATATCATTTGGTGATCAAAGTGCTTGTAAACTGTATAATATTGATAAACAGTATCCGATAAACTTGTACATAAGTACTATTTTGTTGAACATTTGCTACCTCCTACTAGCACAAATATTGAGTACCGTTGCCCATCAAGACTTAAAAATATGGGGAAAAAATCACCTAAGATTTTTTTATTTTTTAGTTTCTATACAGATTTAAATTCTGATCTTCTATGATTTTTATCCATTTTATTGATTGTTAGGCCACACCCTAAATATATTACATAGTTTAACAAACCTTTTTCTTAGTTGAAGTTGAAACGTTATACCTTGAAATGGAGAGTGTAAGCAGTAAGCTAAGCCACAATTTTAATTCCTGGCAATTGTGTATCTTGAAAAACCAAATTATACATTTTCTTTATTTGTTTAGAAGCTCTTGTCTTGAACTGAGGGTTTTTCGGAAACATATTCTTTATCTTCCCGAGCAGTGGTAAGGTGTACGACTGTACGTACACATTATCTTCCCCAAATTTTACTTGTGGGATTTTTCTGGATTTTTTGTTGTTATTGTTCTATTAGCTCTTGAAGTTTGATTATGAAACATAATAAACAAACCTTAGTAGTATTATTTTTAAAAGAGATATTAAAATGATAAAACTTAGGTCCTTCTCTATCAACTTTTACTAGTTATTATTCTTAAACAATTTCTATCTTCACTAAAGAAAAAGAAAAGTAAAAACTAACCCGAATGATTTGTATTCATCAACCCATGGAAAAATAATCGTTTTGATTAATTAAAGATTAAAATTCTTAATCATATATAATCAGTTAATCACTAACCAAGATTATAATTTACCAAGGGATCAAAATTGCTCAGAAAATAGAATTTCGATTTATAAAAAAAATCCTTAATCCACGTCGATAAATACCTGTTCCCTAATTTTTCGTTTCAACTTCGAATAAAATAATCAGCGCTTACGCGCCGCAAACAGGATTAGATGAGGAGGTTAAGAGACGCTTTTGGGAGGGCTTGGACGAGTTGGTGAGTAGTATTCCTCAATCTGAGAAGTAAGTTATTGGATGGGATTTTAATGGTTATATTGGGGCTGATGTTGGTGGCTATGGTGAGGTGCATGGTGGCTATGGACTTGGGGTTAGGAACGGAGGAGGCACTTCGCTCCTTGATTTCGCCAGGGCTTTTGAGCTTTTGATAGCGAACTCGTCATTTCAGAAGAGGGAGGAGCATTTGGTTACTTTCAAAAGTTCGGCGGCAAGGACTCAGATTGATTACCTCCTCCTCAGAAGGAGCGATAGAGGGTTGTGTAAGGACTGCAAAGTTATTCCGGGAGAGTTCCTCTCGACTCTCCATAGACTCTTAGTGATGGATGTCGGTCTCTGGGTGAAGAGGAAGAGGAGGGGTGCCCGGGGCCGGCCGCGGATTAGATGGAGAGCTTTGACTAAGGAGAAAGCCCAGGAGTTGGAGTGGAGGTTAGTTGATGGTGAAGTTTGGAGAAGTTCTGGGGAAGCGGACACAATGTGGTCAGAGACGGTGAACCTGGTTAGGGAGGCAGCGCGAGATGTGCTCGGAGTAGCCAAGGGATATTTAGGCAGACATCAAGGTGACTGGTGGTGGAACGATGTAGTCCAAGGAAAAGTGGAGGCGAAGAAGGCAGCGTTTGCTAAGTTGGCAGGGAGCACGAGCGAGGAGGATAGAAGAGTGAACAGGGAGAGCTAAAAGGTGGCGAGGAAGGTAAAAATGCGGCGTTTGGTCGCATGTACGAGGAATTGGGGGAGAAAGGCGGGGACATGAAGTTATTCATGTTGGTTAAAGTGAGGGAGAGGAAGGCGCGGGATCTAGACCAAGTTAGGTGCATCAAGGATGAGGATGGTAGAGTTCTGATGGGGGAGTCTCAAGTCAAGCAGAGGTGGCAAGCGTTCTTTCGAGACCTGCTTAACGAGGAGGGGGATCGAGACATAGAGCTAGGGGAGTTGGGGAATTCAGAGTGTCATAGAGACCTTGGGTACTGTAGGTGCATTAGGGTGGAGGAGGTCGTGGGGGCTTTGCGTAAGATGAGTAGGGGTCGAACGACCGGGCTAGACGAAATCCCGGTGGAGTTCTGGAAATGCATGGATAGGACAGGAGTGGAGTGGCTGTCCAGGTTGTTTAATGTGATCTTCAGGATTAAGAGGATGCCGAAGGAGTGGAGGTGGAGTACAATGGTGCCTTTGTATAAGAACAAAGGGGATATCCAGTGTTGTAACAACTATAGGGGTATCAAATTACTAATCCACACCATGAAAGTCTGGGAGCGGGTGGTTGATGCAAGGGTAAGGGAGATGACGTCTATATCCGTGAACCAATTCGGTTTCATGCCGGGCCGCTCCACTATAGAAGCTATCCACCTTGTCAGGAGATTGGTGGAAAAGTTCAGGGATAAGAAGAAGGACCTGCACATGGTGTTTATCGACTTGGAGAAGGCGTACGACAAGGTCCCAAAGGAGGTGCTATGGAGGTGCCTGGAGGCAAAGAGCGTGCCGGAAGCCTACATCAGAGTGATCAAGGACATGTACGATGGAGCTAAGACAAGGGTTAGGACGGTAGGTGGCGACTTAGACCATTTCCCGGTGGTTATGGGGCTTCATCAAGGATTTGCGCTTAGCCCTCTCTTAATTGCTTTGGTGATGGATGCTCTAACACGCCATATTCAAGGGGATGTGCTATGGTGTATGCTATTTGCTGATGACATAGTATTGATAGACGAGACGAGGGTCGGTGTTAACGAGAAGTTGGAGGTCTGGAGACAGACTCTCGAGTTTAAGGGTTTTAAACTAAGCAGGTCTAAGGCAGAATACCTGGAGTGCAAGTTTAGCGCCGAGTCCTGCGAAGAAGAAGTAGGCAGGGACGTGAAGCTTGGATCTCAGGTCATCGCCAAGAGGGACAGTTTCAGATAACTTGGGTCGTGATTCAGGGGGACGGAGAGATCAACAGGGATGTCACTCACCGTATAAGGGTAGGGTGGTCGAAATGAAGGCTTGCATCAGGAATCTTGTGTGACAAGAAAGTGCCACAGAAACTCAACGGGAAGTTTTATAGAGCTGTGGTTAGACCTACCATGTTGTATGGGGCAGAGTGCTGGCCAGTGAAGAACTCTCATGTTCAAAGAATGAAGGTTGCGGAGATGAGGATGCTCAGGTGGATGTGCGGGCTCACCAGGTTGGATAAGATTAAGAATGAAGTTATTCGGGAGAAGGTGGAGGTGGCCCCGGTGGATGAGAAGCTGCGGGAAGAGAGGCTCAGGTGGTTCGGGCATGTGCGGAGGAGAAGCCCCGATGCCCCGATGCCCCGATGCCCCGATGAGGAGTTGTGAGCGGCTGGCGGTGGTTGGCGCGAGTCGAGGCAGAGGGAGGCCCAAGAGGTATTGGGAAGAGGTGATTAGGCAGGACATGACTAGAATGCGGATTTCCGAGGACATGACCCTTGACAGGAAAGTCTGGAGGTCTAGTATCAGGGTTGTAGGATAGGGGCTTCTAGAATTTTTTGCACTTCTTTCCCGGGGCAGGGGCGGGGTTTGGTGGGGCTCTCCATAGATGATTTGTGTATTGTATTGTGCCCCCTTATGGTAGTTATTGGTCGTTGTTATTGCATGCCATTTTACTTATGATTTATGGTTACATAATTATTTATGTAATTTCTGCTGGAGTTACTAATGCCCTTTGTTTTTGTTTTATTTTTGTTTATCTTTTTCTTTTGCATGCCATATTATTTATGATTTATGGTTACATAATTATTTATGTGATTTCTTGTTGGAGTTACTAATACTCTTTTATTTTTATTTTTATTTTTGCTTTTTTTTTTCCTTTTTCCTGAGCCAGAGGGTACATTAGAAACAATCCTGCTACTTGCCGGACCCCGGTATACTGTATAGATATTGTTGTCGTTGTCATTGTTTCTCGTAAAATAATAAAAAAGTGAACCCGTTTTACAAAGTCGTCAAGTAAACAGTCCGGAGTTTTGACCGGAGATCAAATTTCCGGTGCCGGTGATCGTATCCGTAGCATCACACTGTCGAACCCCTTCGACTTTTGCAATCGGATTAGGTTTTCAAACAGCGCCATGGGTGAAATTGAGCGAGATTTCAGCAACAAAACGGAGGATAAGAAGACGGTAGAAATCTTTCTGAAAATTATCGGTCCTTCTCCGCCTTGTCGCCTTAATGTCCCTTCTTCTATCAAGGTACTTTACATGTGCCCGAAATTCATGCAAATTATACTGAGAAAAAAACTAGGTTTTATTTCAATTCTAATTGTACAGTTGACACTTATCTTTTTTTTTTTCCTTTTAAATCTAGTATTCGATGCATACTTAGCTAAGGTCATAATAAATACAATTGAAGAAATAAATGATATATATATATACACACACACACACACACGATATTTACAATTGAAGTATTTGTATATCCAAGGGTGTGACACAATGATCAATGAAGTAGGAGCAGAACCATGGATCTCAGGTTCAAATCCTAAAAGACAAAAAACACACTAGGTGATTTCTTCCTGTGGGCTTAAGCCTCAGTGGTCAGAGTTACCCGGTAGCGGTGCTGGTAGGAGGTACTGTATACATGTGCTGGTGGGAGGTAACAGGTATTAAGAGGAATAGTTGAGGTGCACTAAAGCTGTTCAGGACATCTCCGCCATAAAAATAGATATAGAGAATCCGTGATTTTGCTTCATAAGACAAATTGTTAAGTACTAGAATGAAATAGACTTTGATTGAATGTAATGGATTGATCTTTATATTTCAAAGCACATTTTTTGATAAGGAATTTTGTTTATCGATTTTCCAATGAGTAATTTTTTTTGGAAAGGTGGAGATTTTTTGTGTACATGTGGGCCCAGACACCATGGTTATAAAATGTGGTGTAAATTATGAAGTTTGGGATGGAGTGTAGTGCAGACAAGTTTTCTTGATAAGTGCTCTGATAGTTGGAAGGAGAAAGGTCGGAAGATAGTGATTTGAATTTCATGTCAAAATTACTGAACTCAGAGGGGCGGTGGAAGTACATATTAACTCTGGCAGCTACGGTTCGTATTATACCTAATCTATCAGGATTGAACCGGCCTCCCACGCTGTAGCCTTGGCCCAAAATAATTTCCCTTCTAATAACAGTAGTTGAGCCAAGCCTGGGCGTCTGTGAAGTGGCCGTGTGGTGTGTTTGCATTCAGAATTTGAATCAGACTCTGTTAGACACATGTCCCCACAGTGCTCGATCACAATGCCCATGTCAGAGACCACATCTGTTCAACAGATTCACCTGAAAAGATTTCCTACCAGCTTGCATACATCCGGCTCTTCTAAATTTTCATGGGAATCTTCAAGATTCCTTCGTCCTTAATTATTACCCTATCCGGCAGCTTGCAGTCAGACCATCTCACACAAATTCTCACCCATTTCAATTTTTACATCTTTACAGTTTAGGTCAAGTTACATAGAACCCCCAAAATGAGTTCTAATCATTGTGAAAACATTAGTGTCTGATTATGATATAACTTTTGAAATTAACTGAGAATTTATGTGTGACGTTAGGAAGTTTAATGTAACAGCAATAGCAGTAAGTCACTGGGCTGCCACCTTGTGGTCAAGCAAAAATCTTGAGCAAATCTAGGTCCGATTGTGAGTTTGGAACTTCGTAGATGTCAAGAGATCCCTTTAATATTCTAATAAGCATTTTTCAGTTTAAAATGAGTTCTGATAAGCTATTTTTGATTTGGGATGTGACAAGTACCAATAGATTAGAACTGTTTATGGATAATTGGGAACTCTGCTTAAAGAAGATTTAGAATCTAGAATTGCATAAATTGTTGATATCTAAGGTGGCAGCTTTTTGAGTTTTTGCAAAAAGTCGAACAAACGCTTTTTCAGTTTCTTAGTTTTTATCCTAATCATATCAAAAAGTTTTAAAAGATATAGTCTAGACCTGTCTTTTTGGCTGTTATTTTAGATGCGCATATTTTAAAGCCCTGGAGCTACTTTGAATGTGCTTTGACATTTTCTGTGGCATGTAGGTACATGAATTGAGAAAGATGATTGCTGGGAATCGACATATGCCTATTGAAAATTTAAGACTGGTATTGCGAGGACGTGTATTGCATGATAATGAAAATGGAGATGATGTAGCAATCCAACTCAACAATGGAGGTCCAATTTTCTGTAACTTTATTGATTATCAAAGTTGATATAATCATTTTGCATCTATATATTGTAGTAACTATGCATTAGAGGATTTTATGTATGTCAGATATAGAGGTATCATGATCTTTTATCTCTTTTTTCTTCTTGCGGTTGGAATGAGTAGGAAATGCACAGATGTTAAGTATGGAACCTATTCTAATGAACTCTTAGTTTTGTTGCATATCGACTCTGCTTGCATGATTGGCTGGGTATCTTGAGGTGCTTCATGCTAGGTTTCTGTCTGAATCTCCCGTTGACAGTTTTGAATGCTGTGGTTTTAGTTGGTCGCTTACTATTTTCCTTAGCTTATTGGTTGCTCACTTTTGGTGCATTTTCAATATGCAACGGAGTTGGTTTGTATATTATATAAGGTCAGATCAGTCATAGATGTCGTTGGTGGGGTAGGGTTTGCTGATACTCGTCTAGCTTCTCATTGCCCCAACCTTCCTAGTAGGCTTCCTACTGTGCCAGCAATAGATCATATTTATCTTATATTTTCATTCCCCAACCTATGGATTTTTATATATGTGAGTTCTGCCAATGTAATGCCATAGCATTGCTAGCCTAAAGAGAAACAACTTGGTTATATCATATACGCACTTCCTAAGAATCCTTAGAAAGTAGACTAGTTCAGAGGTTGTGTCCACTTCTGAATCTGCATCTACTGGCGCTGTTCAGAAAATCTCGATCCAACAACGAAATTTGTATTTGTGGTTACAAGTGTTAAGAGTGCTAATAGGTCCCCAAGGCTTTAGTCCGGTGGTAAGAGCGCAACGCGTGATTTGTGGATTAGGTGCATGTTGTGGGTTCAAACCACAAAGGCCTGGTACGTGAATGGAAAATGGTAGAGGGATGGGGGGATGGACCCATTATCTGAGATTTCTCGTCTATAAAAAGTACTAAAAATGCTAATAGCATAAGTCTTTGTCTTGGCTACTTTGCACACAATCGTGAAAAAATTTGCATGATGTTTGGACCTGGATGGTGTTTCACCTTCCCTTTAAAAAAGAAAAGGAAAAAAAAGGATGATCTTGCACTTTCACAGTTTTGTCATTATTCTGCATGATCACAATTAATGAAACTTCTTGCTCTATTATAACAAGTTGAAATTCATTAATTTGTAGATTCTCTGATAGTTGCTGTCAAACCGAAGCCACCCCCTAAACATTTTCGGGATGAATTTGAGGATGACGATGATGATGAACTGGTGAGTAGTAAATAAATGCTGCAAATGTTTAGGAAATTCAGCTGTTGTCTGTTTTGAAACTTGAATCCAGCTACCATCTGCATACTTTTGTTTTTTTCATTTTGCAATGATTTTAAGTTTTATCGTTCCCATTTCTATAAACAGAGGTTTCAGTTACCTCCATCAACTAGCAGGTGGAAGAGGAAGCTGTTTTATATACTACGTGATAAACTGAAATTTCCAGGTGAAGCTCTGACTAGTTCTTTTCACATTTCTTATTGTTAACGTAAAACTATCTTCTCATTCCTCTTCACCTGTTCCGTTCCCTTTTTACTTGTTTGTAGATATGCTTTTGATGGTACTTTTCTCCATCACTCCAAAGATTTGGCTTATTATCATGACTTGGTTTATTCTGGCCTCTATTGCGCGAAGATATGAAGTTGCACCTTTATTTGTAAGTTCAGCTATTTTGTCAGTCATTTGCTGTGATATATATGGCAGATCTATTTGTGTTAATGATCCAGTAATTTTTTCGAAACAATGTTCCAAAGTAGATCTGAATGTACATACGGTATGGGCTCTAGATAGTCAGATAGAAGAAAGGATTATATAAGTCTGAGACTTGAAACTATCATTGGATTCTGTCGTATAATGCTGTCTTCTTTGTGGTTTGGTTCTAGCGATTCAAGTGCTGAAAACTAATGGCATTTTGTTGAGACTGATACTTCTATTTGTTGATAAGCACTCAAGTTTGCGTGGAAGATAATGTCATATTAATTGTGCTATTTATTGCTGCTGCTTATGTTACCAGGATAACAGGTTTGGAGTTACCCAAAATATATACATTATTTCATATAAACGGGGAGTTAGAAATGATCAAACATATTTGATGCTTAAAAAGCGTAACGTACTTGGGAGCTGAATATATACTAAATACCATGTATAAGTCTATTACTCTAATTCTCACTTATATTTGTGAAGTATTTAACAGCGAAACTACCTTCAGCACATACACATGTGCTGGGAACTCTTATAATTGACTATCTAAGAGTTATGGCCTCTTATGTATGAACTGCTAAAATAGCCAAAATTGCTTACGGTTTCTCAATTTGAGAAAGCAGCTCCACAGAGAACAATTCTTGTATGGTTTTGGAAAAGAATATAATAGTACTAATAATTCTTTTCTTAACTTAATGCAGTTACTGGCGACTGGGTTTGGCCTCATTTTTTATAATCTTGGACACAGGAAGCAGGGAGAACTTAGGTACGTGATTTTATGGATATATGAACCTCTAGATACAAATGTCTTTATTCCTTTTGTTTGCCTTTAAATTTCCAAGTGATACGCTTTTCTGTTGTGTGAGTGTAATTTTTCCTGTTAATCTGTGGTGAGAATACGGATTTCATTGGAGCCACTTAGATACACATTTACTGCCTTATAAATTTGTGTCAGTACGTACAATTTCTGTTCAGATCATTTAATGCTGTAACGTTACTTTCTTTAAGATCTGTTAGTTCCTCATTTGATAGTCTACACTTTCCTTAAACTACCACCCCTCCAAGCTTCTCCATCCGCGTAGTGAATGCCTACATAGTCAGGTGTTCTTGTTGTTTTTTTCTAGATTTCCATCTTCCAACTACTAAAGCACATAAAAATAGTATGTCTATCTTTTCCTAAATATTAGTCACCCTCAAATATTCTTCTTCTTCTTTGCAGTGCGTATTCTGTATTCAATGAAGATTTTCGAGAACTTCCAGGAACCCTTAATGCAGATCACATTGACAGAGATATTCGGGCAGGCCGATTTTGAGTCAGACGTTCAACATTCAAATGAAAGAAGTATCCTATACTTTGCCATCTGCATCAAATAGATTGTGTACCATGTTGAATATTTTGCTGTAGAATTAGAAGTAACTTCTTCGCCATGTAAATGAAAATGTTAATTTCTTGCCTAGTGTGCTTCACCAAAATGGTGTGGATCATACACGTGAAAGTTAAATGAACTTGACATCGACAAACTAGCACCATATGTGGTGTTCTGCTTAAAAGGGTGACTAAGGTGCAGATATGTTTTACCTGTATAGTGAAACTGAAGTCCCTCATTTTCAATACCATGCTTTGAGTTGTGCTCCATATATGAGAAAAATTCATGTAAAACTAATATGACATGGATAAATGGGGGACTTATTTTTCGTGGTCTTCTAGCTACATGTGCATGGTCTTCTAGCCTCATAGCTCTCTGCTTTCGGTATGTTACCTAGTAGGATAATAAGGTAACAGTTTATATTTGTTTCCTCTTCTTTTGGGAGAAGTGAAAAGAAGTTTTATATATTTCAATTGTCACATGGCTAAGTTTGACTTTGTCTTCATTTGCCAATCTTGATAATGTGAGAAAGTCAACAATTAAGGATTATACATGATGCAGTGCAACGATGATTTAGCAGACAATGGATAGTTAATATCGAGCAAGTTATTTGTTGTATGCTTGACCGGTTCACAAATACATTTCCAACTCAACTAAAAAGCCTATTTAATTTGATTAAAAATAAAACAGAATTTAATTTTGTTCTTTTCTTAAATCTATATTATTCGCACTGTTATCATGCTTAACATTCAGCCCCATACATCTGTGTGCAAAATGACAAATATTTTATTATCCTCGAGAACAAAATACTAGATCTTAGGTTTAAATTCTAGTGGAGACGAAATACCCGATAATCTCTTCCTATCTATTCATAATTTAATAGATAGAGTTATCCGGTACCCATAATGGTGGCAAGTAACGGTATTCCGTAGAATTAGTCAAGGTGCACGCAAGTTGGCCTAATTACAATGGTTATGTAAGTAAACATAATCAAACATCAAACATACATTGAAAATCACAACTTTATCAACTCAGAATTTACAACTTTAAAAATTTGAATTTGTCACTCTTACTGTGTCTGTATTTTCTAAGATTGCTACATTTCCAGCTTGCTCCTGATAAGTACCTTTGCCATTCTGTGCAATACAGTTGTCACTATCAAAATACTATTTTCTCAATAGGACAAAGTGGGAGCATTACTTTTAAGCTAAAAAGCACAGGCCAAAAAGAGGAAATAAAATCTAGCTTATTTCGTTATAATTTGTCACTGATAAAGGACCACACACTACTTTGATTCTCCTCTACCAATGGGGATATTGCAGAACTAATAATAGGGGGTGGGAAGCAGGAATATGGAATTAATTTATTATATATATTGTCAGCCAGTATATTTTCACTTGTTGTAACAAGTATCAGGCAGAGTTACCTGTAGTTATCGCTAACTAATAATAGAGAGTGCGATGGAGGAATATGGAATGTATTACAGTATATAGATTTTTACACATTGGTATATTTTAACTTGTAATAACAAATAACCTATCTTATTTGGCGGAGGTAGGATTTTTGTTAAGGTGGTTCAAAAATGGAAAAAGTTAAAAATTAGAACAGGTTGTGGGCAGCGGTAATTAAAGTACTAACCTCACAAATATTTTGAACCCCCTTGATCACTAAAATATACTTTTGGCCTGTGTCTGGGAGATTTAAAATATAATATATAGAGGTGCGAAACAGATTTTGCCTTATATATATAGTGTAATTTTCCAATGAAGGGGGTTCAGGTGAACCCTTTTCGCCCCCTAAATCCGCCCCTGAATTTTCCGGTCCACAACCTTTGCTTTCTATGGATATTTGCATGTAGTTATCATTTAGATGGTCTAATCGTGTAAAATTCTTTTACATTGTTAAACTGGGAAGAATATATGCAGAGAACAATCAGTTAATGCAGTATTTATTCTCTATTTCCTTTAGAGATAATGGATTTTGAGCTTTTAGTTACACTTTTGTAAAGCTTCTGTTAGTGTGACTTCTTTAGTCATTTTCTCACCGAAGGAACAAAAAGGTAGGAGAACATTTTGTTCACATTGTTTCAAATTAAAGAGACCAGCAACTGTTTATTCTCTCAGAAAAAGGGTCAGAAAACAATTCTTTTACATTGTTTTTGCATGTTTCTTGATTGTTACGTTGAATTACTAAGTCTGTTAAGTTATCTTGATTCCATGCAAGGAATTCTGTTGTGTTATAGGCAGAGGCTGATTGGGAATTGTACATTTGAGATTATTTGTGCAGATTCTTTAGGCTTTGCAGGGGAGCCTTGACGTAACCGGTAAAGTTGCTGCCATGTGACCAGAAGGTCATGGGTTCGAGCCGTGGAAACAGTCTCTTGCAGAAATACATGGTAAGGCTACGTACAATAAACTGTTGTGGTCCGGCCCTTTCCTGAACCCCCCGCATAGCGGGAGCTAGTGCTCCAGGCTACCAGATATCTCATGATTTTCACCTACTTTATTTAGCGTTCGATTACACCCTTATGTGTTTCTTTATCCTAATAATTTAGAATTATCGGAGAAGGGCTAAATATACCCCTCTACTTTTAAATATTGTTTACTTTTACCCTTCGTTATACTATTGGGCTATCCATATTCCTACCATCATACTATTGGGTTATCTATACCCTTATTGTCATACTTTGAAATAAAAATACCCCTATTTTGGGATGGAGTGCCACGTGGCAACACCAGATTAAAACGACCCATTTCTTTTTTTTTACCCCACCCGTTTTTAAAAAAACCACAACCCGACCACTATTTTCATTTTTTCCAATTTTTTTTTTTTTTAAATTTCAGTTTTTAAAAAACTAAAATATTTTTTTCCGTTTTTACAAATTTGTTTTTCCAGTTTTTATAAAACAAAATTCTTTTAAAAAACTGAAAAAATGAAAAAAAATATTTTCAAAAACGAAAATATTTTGTTGAAAATATTATTTTCAGTTTTTAAAAAATGAAAATATTTTGTTGAAAATAATTTTTTCTATTTTTAAAAAATGAAAATATTTTGTTAAAAATCGAATTTTTTTCTGTTTTTACAAAAAAAGAAAATCAGTTTTTACATGTTTGTTTTTCCAGATTTTACAAAAAAATATCTTTAAAAAACTGAAAAAATGAAGGAAAAAACATTTTTCAAAAGCGAAAATATTTTGTTGAAAATATTTTTTCCAGTTTTTAAAAAGCGAAAATATTTTGTTAAAAACTGAAAAAAGAATTCTGTTTTTACAATTTTTTTCAGTTTTTTTGTTTTTACAATTTTTTTCAGTTTTTATAAAAAAAAATTGGTTTAAAAAATGATTTTTGCAATTCTTTTTAAGTTTTACAAAAAGAAAATTCTTTAAAAACTGAAAAATGAAAATATGGTTTGGGTTGTGGGTATTTTGTAAAACGGGTTTGGGTAAAA
This sequence comes from Nicotiana glauca, assembly GCA_026770625.1. Taxonomy (NCBI): domain Eukaryota; kingdom Viridiplantae; phylum Streptophyta; class Magnoliopsida; order Solanales; family Solanaceae; genus Nicotiana; species Nicotiana glauca. The sequence continues at coordinate 83,590 of MU746747.1, forward strand.
AAAAAAAGAAATGAGTCATTTAATCTGGTGGCACTCCATCCAAAATAGAGGTATTTTTGTTCCAAAGTATGACAGTAGGGGTATGGATAGCCCAATAGTATAACGAATGGTACATGTAAACAATATTTGAAAGTAGAGGGGTATATTTGTCCCTTTTCCGTAGAATTATTACTAAGACAAGAACAGTCTTTTGCATGTCCAAGAGTCTAAAATAAGAAGTTAGATATGCTGCAAATTGGTATTATGATTTAGCAATCTATGAAAACCAGCCTAAATGCAGGGCTTATACATGGTTAGTCCACAGATTAAAGGTCAATAAAGTTGTCCCAACTAGTTAGTGCCTATGGGCATTTGAATCTAATCTCAGACAACTATAAGAGTTAGGTATTTTTTAGGCCAAGAGAAATCTGGAACCAATGAAGTCTATTTAGGTTGTTCGAACTCTTCAAAAATGTTGTCGTACCTGTGTCGGATATTCCAAAAATGCACTATCTTTGGAGGATCCGACACACACCCGATGATATTTTTGAAGAGTCCAAGCAACATAGAAATCTATAATCAACCAGATGATACCTTTTAACATTTCAATCAAGGCTTATGCGTTTAGCAAGTTAATCAGCTAGTTATCAATGCTTTAAACAGTTTCTTCGGAATCTTGTAAGAAATGTTTAAATGGTTCAGCTAAGTGTCCTGCATTAGTTGAGGGAATGATGAGTTGTTGCCTCCTTTCATGATTTTAGGCAATTCCCACTTTATGAGCTAGCTTTTTGACTTTGGAGTTCGAGTTTGGTCCACAGTCCATTAACTTAACATGATATCAGAGTCGAATCAATCTTAATTCTTGGTTTAACCCGATGTTAGGCTCCCATGTTATGTTGTCTAAGCTCCAAATGTCCAATGTTGGGTGGAGTATTCGGCGTGCAGGGAGGTGTTAAGTATTCCATATTGGTTGGAGAAATGAGGTGTTGTTTGCTTGTATGATTTCGGCTAATTCTCACCTCATGAGCTAGCTTTTGAGATCATGTTAGACCCAGTGTCCATTTTCTTTAATAAGTTCGATCGCTTTGAAGAATGTAACAAACAGTTGCTAATGAGGAAACTTTGTTGATGAACAATAGAAGTTTTACAACAAGAACTGCAACTTTATAAAAAGTGGGAAAAAACATTTGTCCATCATATTGTTTACTGACATTTAGTTTCATTACAAGAAATGATCAAAAACAGAAAGGTGATACAAATCAGAACCAGAAACCAGCTACAAACTAAGACCATTTCCTAATGTGATCATTAAAAAGGATCATCACTAGCTATCTCATACTTAAAATGACAACAATGTACTAAAATATACTAGCTACTAGGATTGAACTTGGGAACTAAACTTGATGTGCTGTAATCGAATGACTCTTGAGACAAACATAAAAATCTGTTGTCTCAGATAACAATAGAGTTTGTCAAAGTAAACCAAGTTGCATTGAGCTCTTTCTTATAGATGTTTTCATCAAATTACTGAAAATTATCTTCGTGCGACCATAAACCATTAAAATCTCCCATATTAGCTTGATTCCAACTTTCACACCCTGCAGTAAACACAGAGAAGACAACATTAGTGTTTCCCTTACATTTGTTGGAAAAGATTTGGATTTCACGAATGAGTTGGCTTGGTCATAATAATAACCTTCATAGGACATATCGTCGTTGCCATAGAATCCAGTGTAGCTTCCATGAACCGAGTAGGGAGATACACAACCATAGCTACTGAGATCCTCAGAAAGTTCAGCTTCCCCTCTAAAATTCGGGAAAGATGAACTCGAGGTGAACTCAAATCGATCATTTGGTTGTGCTAATGTCATGTTTGAAAAGTCATAGTTCGGATAGTTTCCACGAGTACTCTGTCCTTGAGAACATTCCTACAATGCAGCCAACAAAATCAATACGAAGTTCAAAGTAAAAAACAGACTGAAATAATCTCAATACCTTTGAAGAATCAAGAATCATATCATGTGACATCCAAAAGTTAGCAGCATTAGTCCCCTCATAAGGAGAAGTCATAGGAGTCGAATAGTTGCTATCGTTGGACATATACGTCGTTTGAGTAGGCGTCTCAGTAGTAAGAACAACCGGTTCATTTGAGATTGCTACTGAAGTGTCACTTGTTTTCAGTGATGCGTCGTTTCTTTTGATGATACGACAAAGAGCGAAAGGCCCCTAAACATATTCAACATAGCAGAATATGATCAACTTCTTGAATTCTTGGATTTAGTTAATTAAAGAAGCAAACACTGAGTTTGTTGAATCAACCTGGAAAGTTGGAGTGCCTTGAGAAACATCATCACAGAGGCGATACTCGTGCATTACCCAATCCGTTCTATCGCCAAGAGGAGCTCTTCCACGATAGAAGACTAATGTCTTTCGGTATCCAACAACTTCAGGCTGATGACAGGTAACTTTTCTGTCTTTCCCTGTTGCTTTCCAGTATCCGGACTTAGTGGCTCGATTGGTTCGTGAGCCATTCGGGTACTTCTTATCCCGAGGACAGAAGAAGAACCACTCCATGTCGCGCTTTGGCAGGAATGATTTCTCTGCATTTTTTAGGATAAGATGTCAGAGGCCGATAGAGCTGCAGTACTTTCGATACAGAACACAAACATAAGTGTGAAAAAACACAAAAACTACTAAAAACGTTAACCAATATTAAATTCTGAACCCATCCTAAATCCGCTTTTACAAGATGTCAGAATCCTAAAGTTTCCATTTCAGGTAAGCAAATCATGAATCAATTACAATGAGAAACTTCTACTGCTTTAGATATGCTTTTCATCTTGTAATATGTGGTCAGGGTTTGAAATTAGTTATTAATAATTTAACTTTCAAATATGAAAAAAAAAATGCCCCACAGAACACTCCATCTTTTTTTATTTAGACAATAAAATAACATACAGACAAGCTATAAAGCAACAACTTTCCAGTTTAGTTCAGTTCAAAAGTATCTTGAAGTTGGAAATGCTTTAAATATATTACTCCCTCCGTCCCAAAAAAGATCAAACTTCTTAATTTTGACGACGAATTTGGACATAGAATCTTTCAATTTTTTGTAATAAAATTTAAAACTACAATAAGTCACAATAATTAACAATTCAGATAATTCAAAAGGAATAGCGTTCAAAGAACAACTCGTTTGACGCTCGAAATCCAAAGTGTATCAATCTTTTTGTGACGGAGGGAGTAGCTTTTCAGGGGAAATCATTGGAAAATGTAATTGAGATTACAAAATGTATGTTCTGCAACTGCCCAAGAATTATTTTTCTCAATATTCAGTTATTATTTTTATTATTCGACGCGAATCAATAAGAATAAATGTTTATCAAGAATGTATACCTGGAAGTTCCCATGGATCAAATTTGTACAAGTCTATTACTGGAATAACTTCCAATTCAATTTCAAGTCCATCAGTTTTCCTTTTCAGGTAATATCCAACCAATTCTTCATCAGTTGGATGAAATCGAAATCCGGGAGGCAGTGATGTTCCTCCCATTTAAGTAATTTCTCAAGTTCCAAATCAAGAAAATATCCAAAACTAAGTGCCTATGTACTACAACGACAACAACAACAGACAAGTCTAATCCAACACGTGTGGTCTGGGGAGGTAAACGTGTGGGGTCTGGGGAGGTAGTATGTACCTTACCCTTTGAAGGTACGGAGGTTATTTCCAATAGATGTTCGACTCAAAGACAACTAGGTGCCTCTATACCTATTGAAAATCAAAAAGATCCAAAAATAAAAACTTTTTGCTACACTAAATTCAAGAATTGTGATAAATTTTGATAAAATGCTCCCCTGGAGCAAGAAAATCATCTTCTCTGACAAAAAATTCAGAATTTTATATTCTAACCAAAACCCCCCTTAGCCCTTAAAAAAAGCTCTTGGAAATTGGTAAAGAAAGTGAATTCAAGTAAAAATTTAAAACCCCACAAGGTAAAATGCCTTAAATTGGCACAAGAAATTGTTAAAACTTCAAAAAGATAAATTATTTTCTAATAGCAAATTTTGATGACTCTTAGTTTGGTGTATATGAAGATGAGAAGATGTGTATAGTAATAACAAATGAGTGAGGATGGGTTTTTATAGGCTATAGAGAAATTTATAGTCCAAAAAAATATGAACACCGAAAGGTTACAATAAATTAAATTCCATAAAGAGTGACCCCACCAAAATCAAAATTCAGTTCACACCTAAACAAACAGTTATCTCCCGCCAAAGCAAGCACTATCGACTGTTAAAAATTTGTAGGCAGGACTTGACGGCTGTTCGAGCTAGCTTACTTGTATCTCGACTATTTCATCACAAGTACCGAGCAAACATACCATCTCGACTATTTCACCAAGTATGTGCTATTTTTCATCAAGCTAACTTGCATGCACCTTGATTACTTTACTAGATACATGCCATTGTTCACTAGTACGAGACTTGCGCGTACCTTACTGGTAGCCACCTTGATTATTTCACTAAATATATGTTATTGTCTGCTAACACAAATATCGAGCATGCAATTACCTAATGGACTACCTCGACTCAGAGGCGGATCTAGAATTTTAGATCTGTGAGTTCAGCATTTAAAGTTATGGGTTCATATCTACTATTTATTGTAATTTTACTTATTTTTTATACATAAATTTATGCTCCGCGTTAAAAGTATTGGGTTCAGTTGAACCTGATGGTTCTATACTGCATCCGCCACTACCTCGACTATGTCATAAGGTACCGGGCTAGCGCATACCTACTATTCCACTAAGTCACTAACACATGTAAGGAATTACTCTGCCCACTAAAACTTAGGCAGATGAGAAAAAATCACATAGATTTTTTTAGTTTTCAAATATTTGAACCCTAATTTTTCATATTTTTCACTAATTTTATTGTTCACTAAATCAAATCCCTAAATGCATGAAATTGATTTTTTTTTTCTTTTTCTCATATTTTTGTAATGTCTACTTCCAAAAACTTTGGTCACATTTCATGAGTCTTTCCCAGGTCATGAAGCTCCCTTAGTCGTTCCACATCATCCTGAGTCAGACAAAATCACTTTTGCTTTGTTTAATGGTAGTGATCTCATGCTATGGCCCAGTGTTTCAAAAGAACAGGTCTTTAAAGTGCATATTTGACACTTTTTTGTGGTGTCCAAAGGGTAATAAGTTAATGAAAAATCCCTATTTTGGTTCTTGATTCACATTCAACTAGCAAAGTTGGAAAAAAAGCAGCTCGATACACTAAGCTTCCGCTATCTGAGGATTCGAAGAAGGGTTGTACATAAGGGTGCATTATACACAGTCATATCTTGCATTTCTACGGGAAGCTGTTTTCATGGCTCGAACCCCTGAACTGCTGGTTACGTGGTAAAGTTACAAAACTTAAATTCCCATTGTATTTCATAGTTTGATCATGAGCAACAATCAATCAAAGATTAGTGAAAGTTAATGGAACGTAATGGAACTGTATGCTTTATATAAACTAGATAAAAAGGTACCTTACACATCTTTAATATAAAGTAGGAATGTTACAGTTGCAAGCCAATGAATATGTGAACTTGAACTTTAGAAAACTAGCTTTGAGTTCTTCACAAAAAAAAAAAAAAAAAAAAAG
>MU746755.1:0-20321 GCA_026770625.1 Nicotiana glauca
TGAGATTTATATTGATCACCGGAGTTTGCTTATAACAACAACTATCAGTCCAGCATCCAGATGGCGCCGTATGAGACCTTATAGGGTAGGAGATGTAGATCTCCGGTGGGTTGGTTTGAGCCGGGCGAGGCTAGATTATTGGGCGCAGAGATGGTTCAGGGTGCGACAGAGAAAGTTAAAGTGATTCAGGACAGACTCCGTGCAGCGCAATCCAGACAGAAGAGTTACGCGGACAAGAAGGTTCATGATGTGGCATATATGGTTGGCGAGCGGGTTCTGCTTTGGGTCTCACCTATGAAGGGCGTCATGAGAATTGGGAAGAAAGGCAAATTGAGTCTGAGGTTTATTTACCCTTTTGAGGTATTGAAGCATGTTTGAAAAGTTGCTTATGACCTTGGCCTACCTCCCATCTTGGCAGGAGTTCATCCGATATTTCAGGTTTCGATGCTCCGGAGGTATTACGGCGACCCTTCGCACGTGTTGGATTTTAGCTCAGTTCAGTTGGACAAGGATTTATCTTATGTTGAGGAGCCAGTTGCTATATTGGATAGATAGATCAGAAAGTTGAGGTCAAAGAGCATTGCTTCAATAAAGGTTCAATGGCGGGGTCAGTCGGCCGAGGAGGCGACTTGGGAGACCGAACGGGATATGCGCAGCCTATACCCTCATCTTTTCACTACTTCAGGTATGTTCTTTATGCTCGTTCGAGGATGAACGAATGTTTAAGTGTGGGAGGATGTAATGACCCGGCCGGTTGTTTTTAGAATTTACGCCCCGATCCCCTATTAACTGTTTCCCCTAAGTTCCTTTCTGCTATTTTGGTTGGCCGGGATGTTCGGTATTAGGATTCGGAGTATTTTGGGGCACTTAGTCCCTAAATGAGAGCTTAATAGTTGAAAAATGGTTAGTATTTGGAGCAGTGTGAAGAAAATCTCGGAATGGAAATCTGATGGTTATGTTAGCTCCGTTAGGTGATTTCGGGGTTGGGAGCGTGTTCGGAATGTATTTTGGAAGTCCGTAGCTCATTTAGGCTAGAAATGCCGAAAGTTAGTATTTTGGCGAATTCCAATTGATAGGTGAAATTTTGATTCAAAGGTCGGAACGGAATTTCGAGAGTTGCAGTAGCTTCGTTAGGTGATTTTGGTTATGTCTGCAAATTTTCTGGTCATTCGGACGTCGTTTGGTTGGGTTTTTGATCTAAAGTGTATTTTAGAAGTTTTAGAAGAACTTAGGCTTGAATCCGATGTAATTTGAGAGATTTGATATTGTTTAACGTGTTTTGATGATTAGAACAAGTTTTAATAAGGTTTTAGGAAGTGTTGGTACAATTGGTTTGAAGTCCCGAGAATTCGGGTGAGTTCCGGGTAGGTTCCGGGATGTTTTAAGCCGAAAATCACAGTTGTAGAAGGTCAGAAGGGTTGCAGGCCTCAAAACCCAACCGCGCGGACCACAAAAAAATGAAGTGCGTCCGCGGTGAGTTCTATGTGGACCGCACACAAATGGGCGCGGCCGCAATAGGCGTCGCGCGGAGCGCGCAAAAAGGGGCGCGGCCGCGATGAAACCTGCCCGCTGGCCCTATTTTGGAAGCTCATATCTTTTATATACAAGGAATTTGGAGTTGATTGAAAAATAAAAGTTGTATCCCTTCGTGTCTAGTTTCCAGAAAGATAAAGAAATCGTAATTTGAACATCTGTAGCAAAAGTTATGGCCAAAATACTAAAGCCTGTTACTGCAGAGCAAAAGCTGCGCGGCCGCGGCCATTTTTGTGCGGACCGCACTTCCTAGGCACGGACCGCGGTCATTTTTGTGCGGTCAGCACTGTCGGAATCCGAGGGGTACTCCATAAATACGAGGTTTTGGGTTTTATTTGATATTTTGACCTATAGAGCTCGGATTTTGGCAATTTTTCGAAGGTTTTTCAAAAAATTCTTCGGGGTAAGTGATTCTAACTCAGATTTGGTTAGAGTACATAAATCTATCATTGAATTCATCATTTAATTAGTGATTTGAGATGAAATTTGGGAAGAAAATTTTGGAATCTTTTAAAAATATAAAATGAAATGAAGATTTGAAGGACCAAATGGTGTCGGAATTGGATAAATTTAGTATGGTTAGACTCGTGAGAGTGCGAGGTTTCTGGAAATGTAACTTTTACCCGGTTCCGAAATGTGGGGCCCGAGGGGCATTTTGGTCATTTTACAAAATTGCGCGTATTAGCTTAGAATTTAATTGTAGAATAAATTACTTGAATTATTATTTATAATATGCAATGTAATTGAATAGNAATTCCCGGGAGCTTCCCCCTTGTTTGTTTACTTTGGGACTACGGGTTCAATTCCCGGGAGCTTCCCCCTTGTTTGTTTACTTTGGGACTACGGGTTCAATTCCCGGGAGATCCCCTTGCACTTTTATTTTGGAACAACGGGTTCAATTCCCGGGAGATCCTCCAGTAATTGATATGATGGACTACGGGTTCAATTCCCGGGAGATCCTCTAGTAATTGATATGATGGACTACGGGTTCAATTCCCGGGAGATCCTCCTGTAACTGATATGATGGACTACGGGTTCAATTCCCGGGAGATCCTCCAGTGATTGATATAATGGACTACGGGTTGAATTCCCGGTAAATCCTCATTGTTGTCTTGATATTGATCTGTATTTACTCTGTTCTTATGGTTGTCATTTCTTTGTTGACCTGCTTTGCTTCACTGCTGTACTTATTATTTCTGTCAGATTATTAGACTGTTGATTATTATTTTGTTATATTTGTCTCAGTAGGGCCCTGACCTTTCCTCATCACTACCCAACCGAGGTTAGGCTTGGCACTTACTAAGTACCGTTGTGGTGTACTCATGCCCTTCCTGCGCATATTTTTCATGTGCAGATCCAGGTACTTCTGGTCGAGCGCATTATCAGTGATCGAGGTGCTATATTCGGAGACTTGAGGTACATCTGCCACGTCCGCAGACCAAAGAGTCTTCTTCTACTCTATCCTGTAGTTAGCAGTTCCATTTCATGTATTCAGTTGTTTTAGAAATTTCCGGATATTAGAGTTGTATCTTATGATTCTCTTAGCCTGTGTTGCCCGTGGGTTTCCGGGTGTTTGGGATATTTTCAGAATGCTAAGTGTTAAAGTGTATATGCCAGGAGGCAATTTATATACATTATTCCTGTTATTTAGTTTTGATTATAAATTTTCCACAAATGATATTACTTCCGCAAGGTGTTAGGCTTACCTGGTCGCGAAGACTAGGTGCCGTCATGACGTGTTCACAATTGGTGAACTAGGGTTGTGACATTAGGTTTTGAGAAGGTTTGAAAAATGGATGAAAATGCGTCTAAGTCCCAATTAACTGGTCTCTGATGTCGCAATTGCAAACAGGGTTCAAAATTTTGAACCCTCAAGAAGTCTGTGTTCTTTGCATTTGCGACCACTCAAAAATCTTGAGGGCTTCGCATTTGCGAGACATACGTTGCATTTGTGACTTTGGCCCTCCGCATTTGCGATAAATTGGTCGCATTTGCGATCAAGGCCTACCCAGGCCATCTTCACTTTTGTGATACAACTTCTCATTTGCGAGGTCGTATTTGCGAGCCAGGCTTCGCAAGTGCGAACCTGCAGACCTGAAACACACCAACAATTTCCTTAGTCTAAATTTTACTCCGTAGCCTATCCAAAACTAACCCGATGTTGATACCCAATTTTTTCCTATACAGTTTTCATACATACAAAATACTTTCAAAATAACAGATATGCATATATAAGTATGCCCAAGTATTTTAATATTTTTTCTAATTTTTTAAAGATTTTTAAAACCAATTTAGTGTCCATTTTTAGTAGTACAAAATCAATAATTATTCCCAAAATTATCAATTTTGGTGAATAGTTTATTTCATTCTCATATTTATACTAAAATATAGTTAAGGTAATTTTTATATATATTTACAAATTTATTTGGTATTTTAAAAGTTAAATTGCATATAATTACAATTTTAGCCTACTTTAAGATTTAATAACATTTTATAATTATAAAATTTGTTTCAACACTTTTAAATTAATGTTTATATAGTATTAACTGATCCAGAAATTTAATTTACTTTCAAAATCATTTTTACTATTTTATAAAATAAAAAGGGAAAGCTGGTTAGTTAAAATCTAGCCCATTTTTATTGCAATTATGGCCCAAATTGACCCCTCCTAATTGACCCAATTTTGAATCCCAAATTGCCCGGTCCAATTCTAATCTAACCAGATACCCGACCCAACCAATTAACCCGCCTGGCCCTTTCTTTCAATCCAGGTTGTTGATCATTTTAATCAACGGTCACGATTACTCCATACCTTTTTTAATTCACCAACCATACCCTAATCCCCTCATTTACATCTCTCAGCATCCTCTGAATGCCCTACCTCTCTCAAACTCTCTTAAAGGTCCTCGAAACCCTAGTCGTCACCTATCGTGTTCGACCCTAAACTCACCGGAATACATGGCTTTTCAGGCCTTGGGCAGCCTATACTCACCTCCCTACACTCCTAAACGCTGGGTGTTAAAAGTTTTTACGTCTAACCTCGATGAGGTCCATTCATATCTTCACCGATTCAAGGTTCCATGGCCTCTCCAGCTATGCTCCGGTACATTCAAAGCATTTCGAGCCTGGTTCTAACTCATCCGACTCATGATTGGACTTTTTCCAAGCCTTTCTCATTTTAGGGTTCCTTTGAAACCCCAGCCATTCGAGGTTTTCTCTGGTTCTTCTCTTAAATATATGCTATATCTATGCTTTACTGAAGTTTTAGAATATTTTCCCTAATTTTTCTTTCAAAATTACTTCTTTCCGATCTATGGTTTCTAAAAAGCTTAAAAAGCTTTTTTGACTCTTCCTATTCTTTTCTTTATATGTATTCGTCTATACTATGTTCGTATATTTTCTTTTCTACCACGCATGTGTTTATACTATGTTCGTATGTTTTCTTTTCTACCACACATGTGCTTTCTTCTACTTTCTTTCTACTATACATGATTTGCCTGTGCTTTGTGTTCTACTGTGCTTCTACACCAGTCTCACATATTCATCTTGTTGTGTTTTCTATATGATATACTTTTACTGGTATGTTGAGCACATTTACTGTATGTGTTTCCTACTGAGTTCTTAAGTTCTTTATTTGCCTTCTTCTGGACTTTGTTTGAGTTCTTTTAAACATGTTTTTCTACTGTTCTCTTAAGTGCCATACTATCTCCACTCTCTTCTGAACTTGTTTAAGTCCCAGGTTTCTTTTTTTTTCTTCTCAAACATGTCTTTTCTACTCTCACTATGTTCCAAATCAATCTGTTGCTTCAAAGTTGTTATTTATTTGTTTTCTCGTAAGTCTCTGAAAGAGACCTCTGAGCCTGTTTCAGTTATTTGTCTTCTCTTCTCTGCATCTGATTCTAGGTGAAAACCCTAAAACTTGAGGGTTTTTGGCGAGTTTGATCTTGTGTTTGGACTAGGGTTCTAGTTGGAACCCTGGACTCTCTCAGACTCATTCTAAGTCTATGTACTCAACTTGAACTCCTTTGTTCAAGAATCTGAACTTTTCTATGTTAGACACTCTAGTAATTGGCATGATAGTTCTTCTTGTTTAACATGTCTGTATGCTTTATATATGAGGAATTTTTCCTTCGAAAGGGTTTTCCAACTTGTGATTGATTAAGAATTACTTTTAATAAGGTTTGATTGATTGTTACTGATTTTCTTTAAGTAAAAAACCCTTCTTTACTTTTTCTAACTGGATTCATTCATACCAAAACTCACACTTTATGATTTACTAGCTGTTGATTGACTTCCTTTCCTTATTTGCACAAACCATGTGCTATCAGAATTTTTCCTTAAATAAGTCCCTATGTATTTACCCTTCTTATGCTGCTTTGGAAAAATGTTTGATTAGTCTCTTTCCTTAATTAGTTTTACGCGTTTGAAATCAGAATCCCTTAATTAAAGGGAGACCTTGTGTAATTGATTTCAAAACTATTTTCTTACCTATTTCTGCTTGCTTTCTACACTATAAAAGGGTACGACCCTTCTGCACTTTGAGACACCTTCAGTTCAACATTTTTACACATATTACTTACTGAACACCTTCAATTCCAATACTCTCACACTTCACATTCTCAATTCTACACTCTAATCTCTTCTGAGATCTTCTGATTATTTGCTTGCAATTTGGCTTTACAAGACTACTGCTATAACGACCCCGATCCCGGTCGTGATGGCGCCCAACACAAATGTTAGGCAAGCCTGACCAATTATCACTCATAACCCAAGTATGCATCCCATTACTAGTTGTTTAAGTTAATTTAGCAGTTAACAATATTGATAATCCGATAGTAAATAGAAATAACACGGAAACCAGAATAACCGTCCAAACAACTCCCAGCAGATCTGGGGTCATCAGTCTAGAGCCTCTAGCTACAACTGTGTAGTGAATCCGCAATAATAGAGAAGTCTAAAATACGGAAAGATAAAAGGGATAAGGGGAGGAGTCGGGTCCTGCGGACGTCAGGCAGCTACCTCGACAACTCTTGAAAACTCTGGGAAGCACCAAAGAGCTCAACTAAGCTCCCACAACACCTGAATCTGCACACATGGTGCAGAGAGTAAAGTGAGTACTTCCAACTCAGTGAGTAATAAGCATATATAATGACTAAATATGATAATTCCTGAAATACCACAATGTAAAGCTACCGCTAGCAATTCAGCACAAATAACGAAGAAATGGCAACCAAGCAATGACAAGTAAATCAGATAATCATTAATGTATGGATGCAATGCAATGCACATGACCGCTGCGGCGTGCAGCCCGATCCATTTGGGTACCCGCGCTCACTGTGGGCGTTCAGATTCCAGAGAGGCTCCTACAGCCCAAGTGCAATATCATCGTATCATCGCTGCGGCATTCAGCCTGATTCACACTCAGTCCAAAATATGCATGTGAGCCACACAGCAAAGTCAGGTTATAGTCCTCAGTTCCAATTATTTGGAAAATATAGTTAAGTCTTTAAAACCTTAGGAATGTGACTAAGCATTTTGAAACAATGTTTAACTCAGGACTGAAATCATATGCCATGCTAAGCATCATTGAAGCAGTGATAATAATCCCTAAGGGATTCAAATAATCGGCACACGGCCCAGATATATCATAAAAATCCAAGTAGGATGTTTACCAATAATCTCAAGTCAAGAACACAGTATGAACATCACTCATGACAGACTAAGCCATAGTCCCCAATCACAAATGACCCTGCACTCCTCATAGAGTACGTGTCTCGCCTCAATATAGCGTCACAGTGCGATATACCGGGGTTTCAGACCCTCAGGTTTTGAGTCGCATAAGCGAAGATTTGGTTTTAAGTGAGAACCGCATAAGCAGATTTTTGGCCGCATAAGCGGAAGCGGGACTGCAGGAGCGAAAGTCACTATGGACAGAAGGGTTTTAAAGGTTAAATTTCATCCGTGAGCAAGAGGTAGTTTCCACCATTTTGAGCGACTTCGAGAGCTTTGGGCGAGAATTTTTTAGGGCTTTGACTGAGAATCGATTGGAGGTAGGAGCCCCTCCGGAGTGATGATACGATGATACTATTGAGTGTGGATCACGCTGCACGCCGCAACGATGATACGATGATATTGCGTTTGGGCTGTAGGAGCCTCTCCGGAGTCTGAACCCCCACAGTGAGTGCGGGTACCCAAATGGATCGAGCTGCTTGCTGCAGCGGTCATGTTCATTGCATTGCATCCATACATTGATGATTATCTGATTTACTTGTCATTGCTTGGTTGCCATTTCTTCGTTATTTGTGCTGAATTGCTAGTGGTAGCTTTACATTGTGGTATTTCGTGAATTCTCATCTTCAGTCATTATATATGTTTATTACTCACTCAGTTGGAAGTACTCACTTTACTCCCTGCACCATGTGTGCAGATTCAGGTGTTTCGGGAGCTTAGTTGAGCTTTTTGTTGCTTCCTAGAGTTTTCAGGAGTTGTCGATGTAGCTGCCTGACGTCTGCAGGACCCGACTCCTCCTCTTATCCCTTTTATCTTTCCGTATTTTAGACTTCTGTATTATTGTGGATTCACTACTCAGTTGCAGCTAGAGGCTCTAGACTCGTGACCCTAGATCTGCTGGGAGGTGTTTTGACGGTTATTCTGGTTTCCGTGTTGTTTCTATTTACTATCGGATTATCAATCTTGTTAATTGCTAAATTAACTTAAACAACTGGTAATGGGATGCGTAACTGGGTTGTGAGTGATAATTGGTCAAGCTTGCCTAGCATTTGTGTTAGGCGCCATCACGACCGATATCGGGGTCGTGACAAGTAGGTATCAGAGCCTAGGTTACTAGGCCTCACGAGTTATGAGCCGATTTAGTAGAGTCTCGCGGATCGGTACGGAGATGTCTGTATTTATACTCGAGAGGCTACAGAACCTTTAGGAAACACTTCTTCTTCTTGAAACTCTTGTCGTGTGGCTCTGTTGATCTGAGAACTAAACTTTTGTATTCTATTCTCTGGCAGATGGCGAGAACCCGTGCTACCGGACGTGATGGACGACCACCATTACCACCCGCTAGAGGTCGTGGGCGTGGTCATGGGCGTGGTCAAGGCAGGCCAGCGAGGGAAGCACCGGCAGATCCACCAGCTGCCCCGGTTCAGGACCAGCCTCCAGCTGTAGATGCTCCAGTAGCACCCGTTAGGCACCGACAGTGCCTATTGTGATTCCTGGTCTCCAGGAGGCCTTGGCTCAGATAATATCCATCTGCATAGGCCTGGCTCAGGCAGTCTCAGCCACTACTGCAGCAGCTACCTTATAGACCAGGGGTGGTCATCAGACCCCCGCTGCTCGCACACCTGAGCAGGTTGTTCAGGGATTGCAGACACCAGAAGCGGTTCCAGCTCAGTCGGATGCACCAGCAGCACCAGCGCACCAGTTGCACCAGCTCCAGCCTGTGTGGTTCCACCTATGCCAGACGATGAGCAGCGTCGTCTTGAGAGATTTGGAAAGCTTCGGCCTCCGACGTTCAGTGGTACAGAGGGCAAGGATGCCTAGGGAATTCTCGACAAGTGTCAGCGTATGATTCGCACTGCAGGGATTTTGGAGTCGAGTGGAGTGGCTTTTACTACCTTCCAGTTCTCAGGGCCTGCATTTACATGGTGGGAGGAGTTTGAGAGGAGTTTGAGAGGCGTAGGCCTGTTGGAGCAGCGCCCCTCACATGGCAGCATTTCTCCACTCTCTTTTTGGAGAAGTACGTACCACAGTCTCACAAGGAGGAGCTGCATCGTCAGTTTGAGTGGTTGATTCAGGGAGACATGACTGTGACCCAGTACGAGTTGAGGTTTACGCAGTTTGCTCGGCATGCTACATGGATGATCCCGACTGATAGAGAGAGGATTAGGAGGTTCGTAGATGGCCTCAACTATCTACTCCGCATTTTGATGACCAGAGAGAGGGTTATGAGTGCTTCGTTTGAGGAGGTAGTCGACATGGCTCGAGAGATTGAGACGGCTCGCCGTCGGGAGCGTGAGGAGAGGGAGGCCAAGAGGCCTAGAGGTTCAGGTAGCTTCAGTGGTGCTCCATATAGGGGCCAGTTCCAGCGTGGTAGAGGTCGTTCCTTCAGGCCTCCTCAGTCAGGTTGCCCAGAGTACAGTGGGGCTTCTTCAGGCCGTGGTCATTAAGGAGTTCAGCAAGGCCAGTCTTCAATTAGTGCCCTTCCAGCTCAGAGCTCTGCTCCTGCTTCTTCAGCCCAGGGTTCTTCAGCAGCGAGGGGTTCTCTTTAGTCCCCTTCTCCAGCACCGAGTAGTTGCTACGAGTGCTGTGAGCTTGGTCACATAAGGAGACAGTGTCCTCGGCTTTGCGGTGGTCGGTCTCAGCAAAGGGATCAACCCTCCTCTTCTACTCCATCTACTTCAGCACCCTCCCAGTCAGGTAGGGGTGGGGCCAGGCAGCTAGGGGTCGCCCTAGAGGGGGAGTCCGATCTGGTGGTGATCAGGCTCGATTCTATGCTCTTCCAGACAGGAGGGATGCCATTGCATCAGATGCTGTTATCACAAATATAATTTGAGTCTACCACTGGGATGATTATGTTTTATTTGATCCGGGATCTACATACTCTTATGTGTCTTCATATTTTGCCAATCATTTGGGTACGACCCGCGGTTGTCTTGCTTTTCCCGTGCACGTATCTACCCCGGTGGGTGATACTATTATTGTGGATCATGTATATTGATCTTGTCTAGTGATTATTGAGGGTCTGGAGACCCCTAGTTGACTTGTTGTTGTTGGGCATGGTAGATTTTGATGTGATTCTGGGTATGGATTGGCTATCTCCGTACCATGCTTTTCTGGACTGTCATGCTAAGACAATTACGTTGGCTATTCCAGGTGATCCGAGGATTGAGTGGCGTGGGATGAATGACTATGTTCCTAGCAGGGTGATTTCCTTCCTAAAGGCCCAGCGGATGGTTGTGAAAGGTTGTCTATCGTACTTGGCTTTTGTGAGAGATGTTGGAGCTGAGACTCCTAGTCTTTATTTTGTCCCCGTTGTGAGGGATTTCCCAGATGTATTCCCAACAGACCTACCGGGCATGGCACCAGACAAAGACATTGATTTTGGTATTGATCTAGTGCCGGGCACTCAGCCCATCTCCATTCCTCCATATCGTATGGCACCAGCAGAGTTAAAAGTACTAAAGGATCAGCTTCAAGAACTCCTAGATAATGAGTTTATTCACCCTAGTGTGTCACCGTGGGGTGCACCGGTCCTATTTGTGAAAAAGAAGGATGGCACAATGAGAATGTGCATTGACTACAGGAAGTTGAATAAGGTGACAGTGAAGAACAAGTATCCACTACCTCGTATTGATGATTTGTTTGATCAGCTCCTAGGGGCAAGGGTATTCTCTAAGATTAATCTCCGTTCAGGCTATCACCAGCTAAAGATTAGGGATTCTGATATTATGAAGACAGCTTTCAGGATGAGATATAGGCACTTTGAGTTTCTAGTTATGTCTTTTGGGCTGACGAATGCCCCAGCCGCGTTCATGCATCTGATGAACAGTGTATTTTGGCCATATCTGAATTCATTTGTTATCATTTTTATTGATGATATCCTTGTATACTCGCGTAGCCAGGAGAATCATGCTCAGCATTTGAGAGTGGTATTACAGAGGTTGAGGGAGGAGAAGCTTTATGCAAAGTTCTCCAAGTGTGAGTTTTGGCTTGGTTCTATGGCTTTTCTGATGCACATGGTGTCTAGTGATGGTATTCAGGTTGATCCAAAGAAGATAGAGGCAGTGAAGAGTTGGCCTAGACCGTCCTCGGCCACGGAGATTCGGAGTTTCCTAGGTTTGGTAGGATATTATCGCCGGTTCGTCCAGGTTTTTTCATCTATTGCTTCGCCCTTGACCAAATTGACGCATAAGGGTGCACCATTTGTGTGGTCGGACAAGTGCGAGGAGAGCTTTCATAAGCTCAAGACAGCTTTGACCACAGCTCCAGTGTTAGTGTTTCCATCAGCTTCAGGTTCTTACACCGTGTGTTGTGATGCTTCGAGAGTTGGGATCGGATGTTTGTTGATACAGGAGGGTAGAGTTATTGCATATGATTCTCGTCAGTTGAAGCCTCATGATAAGAACTACCCCGTCCATGATTTGGAGTTGGCTGCTATAGTTCACGCTTTGAAGATTTGGAGGCACTACTTATATGGCGTATCTTGTGAGGTATATACTGATCATCGCAGCCTTCAGCATCTGTTCAAACAGAAGGATCTTAATTTGAGGCAACGTAGGTGACTTAAGTTACTCAAGGACTATGATATTACCATATTGTACCACCCAGGGAAGGCCAATGTAGTGGTCGATGCTTTGAGCTGAAAGGCGGTGAGTATGGGTAGTTTGGCGTACATTCCAGTTGGGCAGAGGCCCTTTGCAGTTGATGTCCAGGCTTTGGCCAATCGGATGGTGAAGCTCGATATTTCGGAGCCTAGTCGGGTGTTGGCTTGTGTGGTTTCTCGGTCTTCCTTGTATGAACGCATCAGAGAGCGCCAGTATGATGATCCGCACTTGCTTGTCCTTAAGGACAGGGTCCAGCCTGATGATGCCAGAGATGTGTCTATTAATTATGAGGGTGTGTTGAGGATGCAGGGCCGGATTTACGTGCCCAATATGGATGGGCTTCGGGAGTTGATATTGGAGGAGGCACACAACTCGCGGTATTCTGTTCATCCAGGTGCCGCGAAGATTTATCAGGATTTGAGATAGCATTACTGGTGGAGGAGAATGAAGAAGGATATTGTGAGTCATGTAGATCGGTGTCTCAACTATCAGCAGGTGAAATATGAGCATCAGAGGCCCGGTGGTGTAATTCAGCGCATGGATATTCCCGAGTGGAAGTGGGAAAGGATTACTATGGATTTTGTGAGTGGTCTCCCTCGGACGTCGAGGAAGTTTGATTCGATTTGGGTGATTGTGGATCGGCTGACCAAGTCCGCGCACTTCATTCCGGTGTGTACTACCTATTCTTCGGAGCGGTTAGCAGAGATTTTCATCCGGGAGATCGTTCGGTTGCATGGGGTTGCAGTTTCTATTATTTTTGATAGGGGTACTCAGTTTACTTCCCAGTTTTGGAGGACTTTTCAGCGAGAGTTGGGTACCCAGGTAGAGTTGAGAACAGCGTTCCATCCTCAGACGGACCGGCAGTCCGAGCGTACTATCCAGATATTGGAGGACATGTTGCGTGCCTGTGTTATTGATTTTGGAGGTTCTTGGGCTGAGTTCCTACGACTTACAGAGTTTTCCTACAAGAACAGCTATCAGTCTAGCAATCAGATGCACCGTATGATGCCTTATATGGGAGACGTTATAAATCTCTGATTGGTTGGTTTGGGCCCGGTGAAGCTAGGCTATTGGGGACAGAGTTGGTCCAGGATGCCTTAGATAAGGTGAAAGTAATCCAGGAGAGATTTTGTATAGCTCAGTTGCGTCAGAAGAGTTATGTAGACCGGATGGTTCGAGATGTATCGTATATGGTGGGCGAGAAGGTCTTGTTGAAGGTTTCGCCTATGAAGGGAGTTATGATATTTGGAAAGAAAGGGAAGTTGAGTCCGCGGTTCATTGGCCCTTTTGAGATACTTAGAAGGATTGGGGAGGTGGCCTATATGCTTGCTTTGCTACCCAGCTTATCAGGGGTTCATCCGGTATTTCCTGTTTCTATGCTCCGGACATATGTTTGGGACCCATCGCATGTGTTAGACTTCAGCACGGTTTAGTTGGATGATGATTTTACCTATAATGTAGAGCTAGTGGCTATTTTGGGTCGTCAGGTTCGGAGATTGAGGTTAAAGGATATAGCCTCGGTGAAGGTGCAGTGGAGAGGTCGGCCCGTGGAGGAGGCTACCTGGGAGACCGAGCAGGAGATGCGGAGTAGAAATCCTCACTTATTTGAGATTCCAGGTATGTTTCTTGACCCGCTCGAGGACGAGCGTTTGTTTAAGTTGGGGATGATGTAACGACCCAACTCGTCGTCTTATGTATTACAGCCCCGTTTCCCCCATTTAATGCTTCATCATGTTTCATTGTCGACATTGGTTGTGTTGGAGTTGAATTGGATTGGCTTCGATAGGAAATGAGACACTTAGTCTTTTTAAGTAAGGCTTATATTGGAAAAGTCAACCGGATGTTGACTATTGAGTTAGAGGGCTCGGATGTGAATTCCGATAATTCGGTTAGCTTCGGTAGATGATTTGTGACTTAGGAGTGTGATCGGAAGTTATTTTGGAGGTCCGGTGTAGAATGAGGCTTGAATTGGAGAAGTTAGTGTTTTGGTGAATTCCGGTTGATAGGTGAGATTTTGATCCTAGGGTAGGAATGAAATTTCGAAAGTTGCAATACCTCTGTTAGGTGATTTTGGATGTATGTAAAGTTTCAGGTCATTCGGAGGTATTTTGGTCGGGTTTTTGATCGAATGTGCAATTCGAAAGTTTTTAACGAACTTAGGCTTGAATCCGATGTGATTTAATGGTTTTAGCGTTGTTTGATGTGTTTTGAGGGTTGGAACAAGTTTGAATGAGGTGTTAGGATGTTTTGGTGTTTTTGGTTGAGGTCCCGGAGGCCTCTGGGTGAATTCGAGTGGTTAAAAAAGAGTTTTTGAAATTTTCTTCAGGTCTGTTGTTGCTGTCATCTGGTATTTCCGCTTCTGCGGAAATGGACCGCAGAAGCGGTTTCGCAGAAATGGGTAAGGGGTCGCAGAGGCAGTTCCGCAGAAACGGGTAAGGGGTCGCAGAAGCGGTCAGGCATGGGCTAGGGTAATTCCGCATAAGCGGAAGATGGTCGCTTCAGCGGGTCCGCAGGAGCAGACATTTTGCCGCATAAGCGGTTTTGAGAGAACCGCAAAAGCAGAGTTTGAGTTGCATAAGCAAAGATTTGCTTTTAAGTGAGAACTGCATAAGCGGATTTTTGGCAGCAGAAGCGGTCCCGCATAAGCGGAAGCGGGACCGCAGGAGCGAAAGTCACTGTGGACAGATGGGTTTTAAAGGTTATATGTCATCCGCGAGCAAGAGGTAGTTTCCACCATTTTGAGCGACTTGGAGAGCTTTGGGCGAGAATTTTCGAGGGCTTTGACTGAGAATCGATTGGAGGTAAGTTCCTTGATCTAATTATTAGGAAAATATAGCTAAGTCTTTAAAACCTTAGGAATGTGACTAAGCATTTTGAAACAATGTTCAACTCAGGACTGAAATCATATGACATGCTAAGCATCATGGAAGCAGTGATAATAATCCCTAAGGGATTCAAATAATCGGCACACGGCCCAGATATATCATAAAAACCCAAGTAGGATGTTTACCAATAATCTCTAGTCAAGAACATAGTACGAACATCACTCGGGACGGACTAAGTCATAGTCCCCAATCACAAACGACCCCGCACTCCTCCTAGTGTACGTGTCTCGCCTCAATATAGCGTCACAGTGTGAAATACCGGGGATTTAAACCCTCAGGTCCTCATCTACATCTATTACTCACCTCAAGCCGGCCACAAGTCTAGCTCGCTATGCCTTCTCCTCTCGAATCAACCTCCTCGCGTGCCGAATCTGATCAAAACCACAAGGAATACATTACAATAGACTAATGAAACATAACCCAATCGAAAGAACTCGAAAAATACCAAAAATCACGAACTTGGCAAAACCCGAGTCCCGGGCCTACTTCTTAAAAAATTACGAAATTCACATCACCAGATTCCTCGTCTCGCCACGAGTCCGTACATATAAAATTTACCAAAATGGGAGTCCATTTGACCCTCAAAATTCCATTTTTACATTATAACCTCTCAAGCCCTAACTTACCCCACTTTGGGTGAATTTCCACTAATTTCCATGATAAATCTACCATAAACTCGAATAATTAGATCAAGGAACTTACCTCCAATCGATTCTCAGTCAAAGCCCTCGAAAATTCTCGCCCAAAGCTCTCCAAGTCGCTCAAAATGGTGGAAACTACCTCTTGCTCGCGGATGAAATATAACCTTTAAAACCCTTCTATCCACAGTGACTTTCGCTCCTGCGGTCCAGCTTCCGCTTATGGGGGACCGCTTCTACGGCCAAAAATCCGCTTATGCGGTTCTAACTTGAAACCAAATCTTCGCTTATGCGACTCAAACTCCGCTTCTGCAGTTCTCTCAAAACCGCTTCTGCGGTAAAATGTCCGCTCCTGCGGACCCACTGAAGCGACCATCTTCAGCTTATGCGGAATTACCCTAGCCCATGCCTGACCGCTTCTGCGACCCCTTACCCGCTTCTGTTAAACCGCTTCTGCGGTCTATCTCCGCAGAAGCGGAAATACCAAATGACAGCAACAACAGACCTGAAGCAAATTTCAAAAACTCTCGTTTAACCACTCGAATGCACTCTGAGGCCCCCAGGACCTCAACCAAAAACACCAACACACCCTAACACCTCATTCAAACTTGTTCCAACCCTCAAAACACATCAGACAACGCTAAAACCAATAAATCACATCGGATTCAAGCCTAAGTTTCTTAAAAACTTCCGAATTGCACATTCGATCAAAAACCCGACCAAAAGACCTCCGAATGACCTGAAACTTTACACACATATACAAAATTACCTAACGGAGCTATTGAAACTCTCGAAATTCCATTCCTAGTGTCGGATAAAAATCTAACCTATCAACCGGAATTCGCCAAAACACTAACTTGTCCAATTCAAGCCTAATTCTACACCGGACCTCCAAAATAACTTCCGATCACACTCCTAAATCACAAATCATCTACCAAAGCTAACCGAATCACCGGAATTCACATCCGATCCCTCTAACTTAATAGTCAACATCCAGTTGACTTTTCCAATATAAGCCTTCCTTAAAGAGACTAAGTGTCTCATTTCCTATCCCAGCCAATCCAATTCGAATCCAACACAACCAATGTCGATAATGAAACATGAAGAAGCATTAAATGGGGGAAACGAGGCTATAATACATAAGACGATGAGTCGGGTCATTACAACTGCTTTTCTTTTCTTCCTGGAAACTGGTATGTTCTAATTTAGTTTTCGGCCTCATCCGTATGTGTTTGCTTTATAGCTTCTACAATTTTGTCTACTTTGTTAACTATGTTCAGTATTAAATATAATGTTCTCTTTGCTTCTGTTGCTGTTGTGAATCCACGTACCCTATTCCCATCTATGTGTTTGAGTTAAAGTTCAAATCATGGCAACATCCAAATTGTTGCTCATGTCTAGACTTGATCCTTTAATGGATCCTAACTCCCAAACAATATGGCTAACGGGCTGGTTGGGGTGTGCCAGCACTTCCAATTGCTGGGTATGACTACCAGCGTGTCTTGAATTTCCCCAAAATCCCCTCTATGCACTTGCACTCTCTCCTAGATTCTATGTTCTGCCCTCCTCCTATGAGCCTTACTTTGGGACCTTGAGTTCCCTCTGAACTAGGACATTTGAGGTCTGGCCCTTCCACAATTCACTCAACTCAACTCTGCAATATATTTGGGGTGCAAGCATTGCCCGAAGTCCATTTGACACTCTTGGGGGACTCCGACACATCCCAAATAAGAGAAAGGCTTTGGAATTTGATCTTTGGAGTTGGTCTACTTCATGCTTCAGACAGAAGTCTGAATCAGGCTATCCTTGGTTGGGATTTTTAGGCTTTTTGATGTAATTTTATTTTACTTTTCCTTATTTATTCTGGGTTTTAATAATTTGTAATAACTTATGGGGATTTTAGTGAAAAGGGGAGGGTCACTCATGTATGCATAAGAGTAGATATCATGTTCATAGGTATTTACTGTTGTAATCATGTCTTGTCTCACTTCTGCATTTTTCATATAGAAATCATGTTTACAAGTTCTGCACTTCTACATTTTTTTCATATAGAAATCATGCCTACGGGTTTTTCATTTCATGTAGACATCCTGTTTATAGGTTCTGCATTTAACACGTAGATACCATGTCTATAGGTTTTGCATTTCTGCCTGTCACGTAGAGAACATGACTCTAGAGTTTCCTGAATTACGCATATGAATCTATCACTAGGCAAACATATTAATAGGTTCAAATAAGAAACAACATTCTAGATACCATGCCTATAGGACTTCTGCACTCTTATTTCAATTAAAAAAGAAGAGTGTTTAAAATCAATAACACTTAAAAAGCATGCTTATAGGAGTAATCTACTAATCTGAATCGACCCCTCGCTTATGAATTTAAAATCAGTAACAACATTGCATAAATGTCTGCAGAACTTATGTTCCTGCAGTTAATAAATCTTCTTCTGGAATCAATATATCTCTCTCCCGTATTATTAGATATCTGCCTATAGGAGTCACTTAGACAAGTTATAGGGTGAATTAGCTAATGAATCAGGCTTCATTAAATTCCAACCAACAAGAAGGTCTGATTCCAGTTTCTTATCAGACATGTATAATAAACCAGTCTGCCTCCTCCGTTAAGTTTAATTCAGACCATAACCAGTACATGAAAGACATGCTAAATAATTTGTCTTTAAGTGAGGAGGCATGTTTGAGATTTTTTTATTGTTATGTGTTTTCCCATATCTGATTTACGTGTTTTGCTTGATGCCTTAGAATTTTATCCTTTTGAAACCATAAAAAGCCCAAATCTACCTTCACTTAGGACTAGTAGTCCCAAATGCCCCTGAGACTGCTATGATCAGGGTGGGTACTACCATGCAATAAGTAACGAAACCATTCCGCATTTAATACTTCAACGGGGTGGGAAAGGGCAAATATGGATATGATGACCGGTGCGCTAATACCACGTGTAGCCTGTCACGACCCCAATCCTGGTCGTGATGGCGCCCAACACAATTGCTAGGAAAGCCCGACCATATAACACTCACAACTCAATCACACAACCCATTTCCAATTTATAGCATTTAATTAATAGTTTAACAAGTCTATTAACCAATAGTTTAGATAGAAACAGTATGAGACACTGACATAACCAACATCTCCCAAAGATCTGGGGTCATGAGTCTAGAGCCTCTAAGATAACAAAAAAATAAATCCTCAGTAATGCTGATGTTCTAAAATGCGGAAATAATAAAGGGATGGGGGAGGAGTCGGGTCCTGCGAACGTCAGGCAGCTACCTCGACAACTATTGAGAAGCTCTGAAACCAGAAAATGGCTATGCTCCCGAGACACCTAAATCTGCACACATGGTGCAGGGAGTAAAGTGAGTACTTCCAACTTAGTGGTAATAGACATATATAATGACTGAAAGTAAGAAATCCCGAAAATACCACAATGTAAAGCTAACACTAACAATTTAGCATAGTTAACGGTGAAATGGCAACAAAACAGAAACAGCTAGATCAGATAAACATCAAAGCATGAATGCAATGCAATGTACATGACCGCTGCGGCGTACAGCCCGATCCATTTGGGTACCCGCGTTCACTGTGGGGGTTCAGACTCCGGATGGGTTCCTACATCCCAAGCGCAATATCATCGTGACAATCGCTGTAGCGTGCAGCCCGATCCATACTTAGTCCAGAATATCATGTGAGTTATACAGCCAAGTCAGATTTTTGTTATCAGTTCCAATTATTAGAAAATTATCATTTAAGTCTTTAAAACATTAGGTATGTCACTAAGTATCTCGAAACAGTGCTTAAATCTCAGGACTGAAATCATATAGCATGCTGAATATCATGGAAGCAGTGATAATAATCCCCAAGGGATTCAAATAATCGGCACTCGGCCCAAATATATCATAACAATCCAAGTAGGATGTTTACTAATCAGTCTATAGTCCAAAGCACAGCTTGGAAACCAATTAGGGCGGACTAAGCCACAACCCCCAATCACAAACGACCCCACACTCGTCATAGAGTGCGTGCCTCGCCTCAATATAGCATCACAGTGTGATAAACAGGGGTTTCAAACCCTCAGGTCATCATCTACATATATTACTCACCTCAAGCCGGCCGAAGACTAGCCCTCAATGCCCTTTCCTCTCGAATCGACCTCCTCACGCGTCGAATCTGGCCAAAACCACAATGAATACGTTACAATAGGCTAATAGAACGCAACCCAATCGAAAAGACTCGAAAAACACCAAAAATCACGAAGTTGGCAAAACCCGAGCCCCGGGCCCACTTCTCGAAAAATTACAAAATTTACATAACCGGACTCCTCGTCTCACCACGAGTCTATACATATCAAATTTACCAAAATCGGAGTTGCCCCTTCAAAACCCACATTTAAACTCTCTTAAGTTTCAAACCCTAACCTCCATTTTTAACCTTTAATTCCTTGAAATTCAGTGATTAATCCATGTTTTACACCATAGTAACATAATCCGAGTCCAATAATTCATACCTGGTGAAACTCCTTCGAATTCTCTTCAAAATCGCCCAAGAAACCGCCTAAGTCGAAGTCCAAAACATTTTTCTTCTCTTTTAAAATCGTGAACCACTGTTCACTTAACCCAGGACGATTTCCGCTTCTGTGGTCAAATAACCGCACCTGCGATTACCGCACACGCGACCAAATGACCGCTTATGCGGTCTGACTTAAAATCCACCGAACCGCTTTTGCGGTCAAGAACCGCTTCTGCGGTCGCCGCATTTGCGGATCCACTTCCCTTTTGCGGAAAACTCTGGTCCCTCAAGGATCGCTTTTGCGACCAATACGCCGCATCTGCGGAGCTGCTTATGCGGTCCCTTTTCCGCAGATGCGGAAACAACAGAACCAGCAATACAAACCTGAAGCCAAACTCAAAACTTCTC
>MU746755.1:20963-45118 GCA_026770625.1 Nicotiana glauca
CTTCCCTTATGACTAGTAGTCTCAAATGCCTCCGGGGCTGATAGGATTGGGGCGGGTACTAGCATGCAATAAATAACGAAACCATTCCGCATTTAATACCTCAATGGGGTGGGAAAGGGTAGATATGGATATGATGACCGATGTATTAATACCATGTGTAGCCCCTTTTCTAAGGAGTGATTATCGGGTATTTTATTGATGTGATCCATATTATTTGTAAATCTAGGAACCCCTTCCCTTTATTTGTTTATTTTCAGAATTTTCAAACTATTTCCTCAAATTTCCAGCTTTCTTTGTTTCTTCAAAACTTTTATTTATTTGCAGCCATAATGTGACAATCTCTCATATTTGAAACCTTTGTTCGCTTATTTGTTACTCAAAGTCACAATTGTAGCATGGCCGGAAACCACACTAGTGGATCTTGAGGGGTGCCTAACACCTTCCCCTCGAGATAATTTCTAGCCCTTACCCAAATCTCTGGTTTCTAAATCAAAACCCTCTTAGTGTCCTAATGCACTTTAATCATTAGGTGGCAACTCTTCAATTGAAATCCAATTCCCAAAAGGGAATGAGTTGTCCTCCCAAATGTCATAAACCCGATTTCGCAAAGAAAAAAAGGGGGCACGATAGCATGGTGACTCTACTGGGGAAACCCTTTAAGGCTTTTACCATTTCATGCTATTTTTGACTTTATGCTTCTTTATATGTCTTTATTTGTTTAAATACCTTCAAGTATTTTTTTCCTCTTCTACCTCGAAACTGACTTGGCTCTTTGTTTCTTTCCTTTATTTCTCTTAATGCTTTCCTTTATTGCTTTCTTTTAATGCTGTTGTAAACTGTTGCACTTATTACTTTATGAATGTGCAAATACGTGACAACTCTTTTGATTATTGTAATTGCATATTCAACATCATATTCCACTCGTGCCAAACAAAATACCATATCAATGCTTATAATGAGTTGTTGCGCCATTCCGATATTATCACCCCCTAAATCCGGTAAAGGCATATTTGCAGTAAAACCAGTCGATCAACGGTGTAGTCGACGGTTCCGTGCCTTTCCATCTTGAGTAGTCCGCTCAAGGATACCAGTCTAATACCCCATAGAAACCTCACTCTGTTTAACTGTGCATGTATCATGGTCAAACCTAGCCAAGTCCGTTATGTTGTCCGCATAATGACTCTTTAAAATAGCCTTGTCCAAGTCTGGTGGGGGTAAGGACCTAACCCTTTGTGTTGCAGAAACATGTGGCACGAAGTCCCCAGATTAGGCATGGTCACCAACATCCACCCCAAACTTCTAAGAGTGGAAAGACATGGCTGTCAGCGCCAATAAATGACTGGGGTACTTAGAGCGCGGTTTAGTAGAGCTGGAAAGGAAATTTGTTAGAAGGGTCGAGGACTGCCAGAATGCAAAGGGAAATGAAGATGGGCACCTAGCCAGAGCCTACTTGCTGCTGGGACTTCGAGAGCTGGTATAGCTATTCGATGGAGCCAAAAATGCCGAGTCTGGGGAAGGTCCTTCTGGGACCAAATAAATAGGAATTTACCTTTTCGTTTATGAATGTAATTTGGTCAATGCCATTAGTGACATTTTATTTCCTGTTATTTAGTGTCGTTTTGGGGTTCGTCTTAATTTTTATCAATAAAATGAGGCATTTAGCATTATAAGTTCTCCAAATCAATTTGTCGCTAGGCCTACCTTGGGCACAATGAGGTCCCCAACACAAGGACACGCTTTAAATTTCCTGCACTACGTGTTTAAATATTGCAACATCTTTTCTTATAATCCTTATTGACTTATAACCTTTTGTTTTACTTTTTGTTTATTCTCTTCTCCAAAGGTTAGTTCGTGAACTATGGCAATATCAGTATACTTTACAAGATCCAGGGGCCCTCCCCCCTACTCCTCCTCCCACTCCTAGCAGGCACAAAAGCAAAAGAAAAATGGAAGATTCAAACAACTCAGCTGAACGGGTAGAGTTCACTCATGGTGCTATGGTCCCCAAGAAAAATGCCTCTCAGATAGAACGAAAACTACTGAAATTCCAAGAAGAGCTTGATCAAGTCTGGAATTTGGCAAGTTTGTCATTTTCCCTCACCACTCCAGAAGCTACTTTCCCAAATACTCAGAATCCCATACCCTCACAAAACATCCCAATGCAACCCGCTCCTCACCACCACTGCAATATTTGCCACACTCCCAACAACACTCCACTGCTAATCCTGGAGTAGTTGAACTCCACAAATGACCACTGCCACACCCAACACAATACCCCCATCTATGTGGAGACCGTGCCACACTCCACCCAACCCATCTCAAGCACACCTGAGTCCGATGATAAGGACTTGTGCATTAGAAATCTAGCCGAAGAGCTTAAGAAGTTGACCACCAGAATTCAAGGCATTGAAGAAAGTAAGGGAATTGAGGGGCTAAACTATGAAGATCCACGCATACTATGCTTACATCCCAACGTCGAACTGCCCGAGGGGTACAAACCTCCCAAGTTCGAAATGTTTGATGGTACAGGGGATCCTAGGGTTCACTTGAGGAACTACTGCAACAAGCTGGTCGGAGTAGGAAAAGATGAGAAGATCCGCATGAAGCTTTTCATGAGGAGCCTAAAAGGAGATCTGTCCTGATACATTAGCCAAGACCCAAAGAAGTGGTCGAATTAGGTAAGTATGGCATCCAACTTCATGGACAGATTCAGGTTCAATATGAAAAATGCACCGATGTGTTTTACATTCAGAATTTAAAGAACAAACCCACAAAAACATTCTGCGAGTATGCCACTCGTTGAAAATCAGAGGCCGCTAAGGCCTGGCCTGCTTTAGGGGAGGAACAAATGAACAAGTTCTTCGTCTGGGGTCAGGATCCGCAATACTATGAAAGACTGATGTTGATCAAAAACCACAAATTCTCTGACATCATCAAGCTAGGAGAAAGGATTGAGGAAGATATCAAGAGTGGTATGGTTACGAACTTTAAAGTTTTGCAAGCCACCAACAAGGCTCTACAGTCTGGGGGTACGTCCAAGAATAGGGATGTAGGTGCCGTAATGGTTGCATAGAGAACCAAATCACCTGTCAAATACCAAACTTGCCCAATACCTCCACTTACATATCAGCCCACTCCAAATCTCCAAATATCCGCACCTTTCTACCAAACCCCACCGCCTACCTATCAATCGCCTCCACCTCCTACATACCAACTTGCTTCACCCAGATATTCCCAACCCACACACGTCTACCAAGCCTACAACACTCAAAAATCACACTATCAACCACCTCCCCCTCGTCAAAACTTTCCTAGACCCCGACCAAGTTTTGACCGCAGACCTCCCAAACAGTATACCGCCATTGCTGAACCGATCGACCAGTTGTATGAAAGACTCAAAGTTGCTGATTATGTCACCCCTATCCCTTCTAAAACCTACAAAAACCCTTCCCAATGGGTCAACCCAAATAAAACATATGCATACCATTCTGGCATGAAAGGGTACACCATTGATGATTGCCGCTCCCTGAAATATAATATCCAGGCTTTGATTGACAACAAGATCATCATGGAAAAAGAGCCAACCCCGAATATCTGCAATAACCCTCTACCACACCACAAGGGTGGAGGTGTTCATATGATAGAAATAGAGGATGATTGGGATCCCAAAGGATCAATCGGTTTGATCACAGAAGGCGATGATCCAAAGAAAACAACAATCACCCTTAATCTGATTATAGTCTAGATTTAACCTTTTGAAGATACCGAGGTGAACATGTCCATGCCACTTGAGTTTGAAACACCAACCTCTGCAAAGACGCCAACACCAATTGAGGTCGCGTTTGGGTCCCAAAGGCACCTGTACCATTTGAAGTTGTTGTATTCTTTTCCAAAGCAAGGGTGCCCATTCCGGTATCAATGACAGCCGTAACACCATTCCACACAAAAGCCATCCCTTGGGACTACACAGTCGAGGCAAGAAGGAAAGGTAAATCCAAGCCCGGGAGCAGTTGCAGTATAGGGTATGACAAGGACCGTTAGGGTTTACACTCCAGAACACCTGGCTGAGTCATGTAAGTAGACCTCTGGTCGACAAACCATCACCGAAACTGGGCCCGATGATCTATGGAGAAAGATACAAGCGAAGGAATACTCAGTCATTGATCAGCTGAACAAAACGTCGGCACAAATTTCTATCCTTGCTTTGCTACAGAGTTTCGATGCACATAAGAAAGCCTTGATAAGAGTGCTGAATGAGGCATATATACCAAGTAACATCACCGGAGGAGAAATGGCAAACATGGTAGGTCAGGTATTGGAAAGCCACAAAATCACTTTTCCCGAAGATGAGCTGCCACAGGAGGGATTGAGTCACAACAAGGCATTGCACATCACCGTGCAGTGCAAAGCTTATTTTATCGCTCGGATCGTAGTTAATGGGGGTCCAGTCTCAACATCTGTCCGCTGGTGACACTCAGGACATTGGAGAAAGGGCTACATGAAATCAAGGATGGGGCCATCAATGTTAAGGCTTTCAACGGGTCTCAAAGGTCTACTATTGGGGAAATTAGCTTATGTTTGAAAATAGGGCCTACATGGTTTGATGTTGATTTTCAAATGATAGATGTGCCGGTATCTTACAATCTGTTGTTGGGACGTCCATAGATTCATGCCGCCAGGTTCGTGGCATCCACACTACATCAGGCAGTGAAGTTTGAGTGGAATCACCTGGAGGTAATCATTCATGGCAACGGTAGCAATCCCATATATGGTTGTCAGACCATCCAAGCAATTGGAGGAAGAAGAAAGATAGGTGGAGAAACTTACCACCATATAGAATGAGCCAACGCCGTCGATAAGGATAAGTGGTGGGATAACAATATTGAAAGCATATTTAACTGGAGCGGGTACGAACCTGGCAAGGGACTTGGCAAGAATCTCCAAGGAATCGCTAAGCCCATCAAGCTCAAGAAGCACGGCACCACTTTCGTATTGGGACATGAGTATACCTGGAAATAATTCAATAAATGGTCACCTCCTTGGCGCGGTCCTTACTATCCATTGGAGCAGTCGATACCCCATTTGGAGCAGACCTTCCAACTAGCCGAGGTCAACTATGGGTCAGAAGAAGAAGAAGCACTAGCAGCAATGAGGAATTTGTTCCTGGAAAACGATGATATGGACTATTGTGTCATTTTTGAGGAGGAGGGGGAGGAAGGCCCTTCCATACAGGCTGTAAATAGAGGAGCGCGCCTCAACAACTGGACCGTCAGAACCACCGGAGCCGGGTGTGCCTCAGGGTAGCAACGCTGAACAAGCACCATGCACTATTTTATTTTACTAGTTTACTTTCCTTTCGCACTTTTGTTTTTGCAAGAAAGAGCTCCAATGTTCAAAACATTTATGGAATTTATCAAAAGCACTTCAGTTTTCTTATAAATCTTACTCTTATT
Organism: Nicotiana glauca; assembly: GCA_026770625.1. NCBI lineage: Eukaryota > Viridiplantae > Streptophyta > Magnoliopsida > Solanales > Solanaceae > Nicotiana > Nicotiana glauca. The sequence continues at coordinate 26,417 of MU746755.1, forward strand.
ATTTTCTCTCACTACTTTACTTATACAACATTACTATTACTCATCTTGATGAACCGATGACTATGACATGCAACGAGACAACGCAACAAACGAACATAAATTTTGAGGAAGATGATATACCGGAAGAGATTGTTAAGGAAGTCGAGAATTTCGAAAATAAGCCCAAGTCCAACTTGGATGAAACTGAGATTGTTAACTTGGGAGATGCAGGAAATTTCAAAGAAACACGAATCAACATTCATTTGTCACCGTAAAAAAAGAAAGAATATACGGAGTTTCTAAGGGAGTATGAGGACATATTTGCCTGGTCGTAAAACGGCATGACTGGTCTGAGCATATCAATTATGGCTCATTAATTGCTGACTAATCTAGCCTGTCCGCCAGTAAAATAGAAGCTCAGAAAATTCAAGCCAGATATGAGTTTGAAAATCAAGGAAGAGGTCACTAAGCAGGTCAAAGGTAAGGTTCTCAGGGTAGTAGAGTATCTGACATGGTTAGCCAATATTGTGCCAGTACCGAAGAAGGATTGGAAGGTTAGAGTCTGTGTCGACTACCGGGATTTCAACTGGACTAGTCCAAAAGACGACTTCCCCTTGCCGAATATACATATCTTGATTGATAACTGTGCCACGCATGAGCTACAGTCATTTATTAATTGTTTTGTTGGGTACCATCAGATATGGATGGATGAAGAAGATGCTGAGAAAACATCTTTCTTTACGGCATGGGGGATCTCTTTACGCTGAGAAGCGATCAAGAATCCTTAACCAGAACGCAAAGCCTCTTTCACAACACATCAATCTCCGGTGATGTTGAATACAATACCAATTTAGTTTAAAAATTCCACCCTCCTCTTGCTCATCCGAGCTCGCGACATCCTTACCAGCACCAAACTGCAACCTCGATCCTTACTTCGAATTTCCATGCTACTCACTGCACCCAACGTGCCAACATACGATAGGACACGATTTTCATCATAACTCCGAAATCATTAATATTTTTAAAAATTCATCATATAAGAACTTTGCACTTAACTCACTTCAGGAGAATCATAGAAACACACAGGTAAATTCCCACAACCGTAGAATATGCAAATCGGCAAGTAGTGGTCCAAGCCACCATAGCCCTTCCGGAATCCGCTTCCACTTAACAAGCCATAACAGAAGAATGCTTTTGAATAACATCAATTACGGTAGCTGATAAGCCTCACACGTACCGCCACAAATAATACATACAACTTGATCACAGTGAAAGAACTGATCGCTGGCCCCAATATGCTAATTCAACTATGTCTGGTCATTCTACCTTCTTCCAATTTATCCTTACTTGCCTTAGAAATAATAATAACTCCATTCAACACATAACATACTCCATCTACACTCACCCAGAGTAACCTTGAATCACGAGACCAGGCTGTCTCAATTCCCACGAACTATTTCATAGCACTCAAATGCTACACCACAAGTCAAAATATCATAGAACATTCTGGACACCTTCTCATAAGCTGCTACAAAGCTTGATTCTTAACTGTACTCATAAGCTCGAAATCATTGGGCACCACACTTTAACTTATTAATTCACTATGACCATTATTGAGAGCCACCCGCTCTGACTTGGTCCCGAATATAATCCACTCCATAAATCTTATAACACACGAATACTCTCTCGGCGAAGCACCCGGCGAAATCACTTCATCTAAAACCTGTATCTATACAAGGCATAAATCCTGAACCTTTTTCCAAGTCCGAACATGTGCTAATAAGGCCAACCATAGCATGCCTCAAACAATTCATTCGCTCAAATTACCACTTATGGTCTTTTCCTGTAACTGAAACAACCCATCGATATGTAGATAAACAGAAACCTCGCAAGTAGTTAACCATGACACCCAATCTTAGGCGGTGGGACTCTCCCACTTAGCTTGAAGCCACTATTACACAACTCTGGAAATCACCAGACTCCTTTATCTCTTGTTGACATAACCTTACGCAATCATCCGTCGCAAATTCTCGGAAGCTTTCTGTAATTCCCCATCTTTCATATTCTGAATCATCATCCACATTCGCACGACCGATCTCTTTATTGGATAACCAATGTAATTCTTTGCAAAAGCTTCGCCAACCATGCAACTGCTAATTCGCTCATGGGAAATAACCCTCCTGCAGAAATCACTTCCCAACACCTTCCAAATGCTGTTGCATGGGATACAATCACTATGACATCAACAACCAAATCCTGAGTCCAAGCTCACTCTCTAGCTGCACCAGTCCGTTCACTCCTCGTGGACATCAATTAAATATGCGGCAACACATTTACAAATTTAGAGTTATGCTGCGTCCTTCTTCATTTCAAGCAGCTCCTTCCCGTTTTAACAAATCTCCTGCCGCATAATGGCTCATACTTCAATTTACATCCGCAGACTTCAATGGCCAGTTGCTAAAATCCCAGATCATTCCAAACTCTCCTTTGGCGCGTAGTCATCCTACTACCAAGCCCATATGCAACATCCGCCACTCTCCCACTTTGGGAAAACTCGCTTCTTTAATCACCCATTTGACCGTTGCTTCATATACCTGGCCTTCTAGGAAATTTTGACACCATGTGACACTTCCCACACGTCTTTCCTCAAACTTTGCTGCTCGTTTGCTACCTTAAATAAACTCTATCTTCACGGCACTTGAACCCACAATGGCTGCTAACCTTTAAACCTTTCCAAAGGTCATCTTTATCAATCCGTCAACATTAGGAATTCTGATTCGATCTTAAACCACTGCACCATGCGATATCTGACAGTTGTATTTCCAATACTATTTCACAGTATCTTGCCATAAAGGCGAATTGTAGCAGATTGTAACACCAACAAACTTAGTACGTTCAAACAGGACCACGACACCCTCTCATAAAAGAAAGCTCCACCATGCTTGCAAATACCAAGTCTCATTACTTCTACCAGCCCTCATCTGACTATTCTTAGTCCGACTGCCTTTCCCCTGCCGGGAATAAATACCGAATCCCTTAATTACACACTTAGTAAAACTCCCTTTAATTCATTCACTGCCCCGACGCGCGGGCAAACATCCTAACATAACACCAATACTGCAAAATAATCGCTCATAAGCATCGCGGCAACCTGTGCCTATCCTCAAGGCTCTTAAAAGTTTTGTCACTAAGCTGAACACTAGAATATCCTTCCATAAGGAGACTATATTAGTCCAATCAACTATACCGGGAGAATTATCCCGCACCACATTTGTAGTGCCATAACAATCCTTCAATTTTTGATTTATAACATGTGCTCGCGTAAGATTGAGTAGGAAGAAATCAAAGGCATACGCCTCAAAGGAATTGAACCGCACGATAAGGAAATCAATAAGGGAAGTACTCCTAACAGCCTTGTAGCCTCCCGAGACTTGCTCTACTAGACTTGCTCATGACTCGTAAGACCGATAGGAACCTCGTTCTCTGATACCATATTGTCACGACCCAAAATCCACTAGGGGTCGTGGTGGCGCCGGACACCTATGTCACGCAAGCCAACTAAATTATCAATTAAATTCTCTTTTAATACCTTTAAAAATCTAGGATTTTTCCTTCCATTTTTCATAATTAAAACAATCTCTACTTCAATTCAAATTAAGTAATAACTAATAGTACACATCTTTCAAAAACCATCCCAGAACCCGGTGTCACAAGTGCATGAGCATCTATTGATAAGGAATATAAAATACAACATCTGTCCGAAATACAGTGGACCGGGAATAAATATAAAAATGCTAAAAGGAACTACACTAGCTGTGGGTCACCTCGAACAATGCAGCTCACCTAGTCCCAGAATCACCCGCGCTGCTACGCCTAGTAGGCTGCTAGAGGTATATATATACTTGTGCAACAAAAATGCACAAAAGTGTAGTATGAGTACGTAATCAACGTGTACTCAATGAGTATCCCGCCTAATCTCGAAGAAGTAGAGATGACATGACCAACTTCGACACTCACTAGAGGTCAACTAATAATATTCTAGAGTTGTGAGTGAAATCATGGATTTATATAGTAGTTTTAATTCGCGAAGCCAGAAAACAAGTAAACACATTCAACAAATAATCAAGGGCTTTCAAAGTTTATCCTTTATTATTTCATCAGTTTATATCAAGCCACAAAGGGTAAATTTCACGTTTAAAAATCCTCAAGCGACAAATAACATGCGCAAATCACACCGAGGCGATGGCCCGATCCAATAGGAATGTAAAATGTGCAGTTGCCGAGGGTCAATGATGTGCCTATAAATGCATCTATATAATATGCCGAGGCGTTCGGCCCGTTCCAGAATAAACACACACAGACAGACAGTCAGTCAAGAAGTCAACATGGAGCAATTATCCAAGAAAGGCCAATTCTCTTTAATAATTTGAGAAAATGAAGCTTAAATATTTTTAGAAATTCATTTATTAATTTACTGTGATTTAAGCAATTCAAGTCATCAATGGGTTCACAATTAATCCAAATATAACATGCTTTTTGGTCCTAGACTACCTAGACAATAGCATAATAGTAGCTACGCACGGACTCTCGTCACCTCGTGCTTACGTAGCCCCCACAAATAGGAGCACATAACCAATTTAACTCACCTATGGGATAAATTCCCTCTCACAAGATTAAAAAAGAGACTCACCTCGCTCCGAAGACTCATAATCGGCACTCTACATTCTTCCGAAGGCTCGAACCAACACACAATGCTCCAAAACTAGCCAATGGTCATACAAAACCATTAATATATGCTCAATTAAACTTTACAACCCAATTTGTAATAATTCCTAACCCCGAACGAAAAGTTGACAAAACTGCCCTTCGGCCCACGTGCCCGGAATCCGAAATTTCTCGAAGATAAAGTTTAACCATGAACTCACGAACTCAAATATTTGATTTTCTCTTAATTCCATACTCAAAATCGTGGTCAAAATTCAAGAATATTAATTTTCTAGGTTTTCCCTCAAACCCCAAGTTTTTCTACAATTCCATTTTTGGGGTCAAAAATGCCGCTTCTGCGGTCCTGGGCTCCAGCCCAATTTCCGCTTCTGCGGACAGCACACCGCATATGCGGTACCGCTTTTGCAGATCTTGGTCCGCTTCTGCGGTCCTGGGCTTCTCCACCTCCAGCCGCTTCTGTGGCTTCTTCTTCGCTTCTGCGGGGCTGCTTCTGCGGTCCCAAATCCGCAGAAGCGGAAATACCAAAAGCAGCAGCCCCAACCCCTTCTTTAAACTCTGGACTCGATCCGTTAACGATCCGGAATCCACTCGAAGCCCCCAGGACCTCAACCAAACCTACCAATCAATCCCAAAACATGTTACGGACTTGCTCGAGGCCTCAAATCACATCAAAAAATGCTAAAATCATGAATTACACCCCGATTCATGCTTTATGAACTTTAGAACTTCAAACTTCTATTTCTGGTGTTTAGACCTATCAAAATCATGTCCGATTGACCTCAAATTTTACGCAAAAGTTATATTTGACATTACGAACCTATTCCAACTTCTGGAATCGGATTCTGACCCCGATATCAAAAATTCCACTTCCGGTCAAACTTCTCAAAAACCTTTAAATTTCTATCTTTAGCCAAGTGGCTCCAAAATGACCTACGGGCCTCCGAATTCACTTCTGATCACGCCCCACACTCCAGAATCACCATACAGAACTATTCACAGTCCTGGAATTCCAAACGGACATTGATAATACTGAAGTGCACTTCAAACCAAACTTATGAAATTTCTTCCAAAATGCCAACTTCCACAATAGGTGCCAAAATACTCCCGGGTTATCCAAAACCCAATCCGGGCTACGCCCAAGTCTGAAATCATCATACGAACCTGCTGGAACCTTCAGATCCCGATTCTGAGGTTGTTTACTCAAAAATCTAATCCTAGTTCATTCTTTCAACTTTAAGCTTCCGAAATGAGAATTCTCTTCCCAAATCAACTCCGAACTTTCCGAAATTCAATTCCGACCACGCGTACAAGTCTTAACACCTGAAATGAAGCTGCTCATGACCTCAGACTTCTGAATGACGCGCTAGGACTCAAAACGACCGGTCGGGTCGTTACATATTTTATTTATAAAAAATAGTTCATTAAAGATAATAAATTTTTCTGTCCTATACGTTGCTATTTTTCTTTTTTTACCTCACTAAATATTTTAAAATTTACAAATATTTCATATTATCAAACCATAGAAACACACAATAATAAATTTTGAATATCACTTCAATATACAAATTGACATCTAAATAGTTTCAAAAATTAATTCTAAAATATACAATTGTCTATCTAAAATAGAATCAGATATTTAACTATAATCAGTAAAATTTTGAAGGGTTCCGCATCAAAATAAAACTAAGTGCTAAGTGTATAATCTGGGGACTGAAGATGTTGTCTGAAGTCAAGGATGAAGTAATTTCACTCTTTGCACCAAGGCTGAATCCTTGATCTTCTTGCAATCAATAGATTAAAATGCACCCTGTAAATTCAAAAGAAACACCAATTAGCACAAAAGAATGAGTGAATCAAAAGAAACATTAATACTGAGAAATTTGACTTGTAAAATGCTAGAAGTGCGTTCAAAGAGAGAAAAATGATGTGTAGATAATTCTTTTACAAGAAGTTTTAGCATTTAACAAAAGCGAAAAATTCAAAGCAACAAGACAAGAAAACAAACCTGTAAGCTTTTTAAAAAAATTTTGAAATAATTTTCATCTCATTTTTGTAATGTCTTTTCGACGAACATGTGGCTCCTCCCAACATTACATTATAATCTTCAAAGTTTCACTCATTACCTATCATAATATGACACAATATCTATCAAACTGTTAGAATATAAATCCAAAAATATATGTATATATATACACACACACACACACATACCTGAAAAGAAAGAAGGCGCTGGATTATATAGCCAGTGATTCCGTTGATTTACTTCGTTCACGTGAAGAGAGAAAGGGATTGTGAATTGTTAAAGAAATAGGAAAAGGGAGGAAGGGGGTTGGCGGCTTGAGAGGAATATATATATATATATATATATATATATATATATATATATATATATATATATATATATACACACACACACACACACACACATCCCTGAAAATAAAGAAGGCGTTGGACTATATAGAAACACACAATAATAAATTTTGAATATCACTTCATTATACAAATTGACATCTAAATAATTTCAAAAATTAATTCTAAAATATACAATTGTCTATCTAAAGTAGAATCAGATAATTAACTATAATCTGTAAAATTTTGAAGGGTTCTGCATCAAAATAAAACTAAGTGCTAAGTGTATGACCTGGGGACTGAAGATGTTGTCTGTAGTCAAGGATGAAGTAATTTCACTCTTTGCACCAAGGCTGAATCCTTGATCTTCTTGCAATCAATAGATTAAAATGCACCCTGTAAATTCAAAAGAAACACTAATTAGCACAAAAGAATGAGTGAACCAAAAGAAACATTAATACTAAGAAATTTGACTTGTAAAATGCTAGAAGTGCGTTCAAATAGAGAAAAATTATGTGTAAATAATTCTTTTACATGAAGTTTTAGCATTTAACAAGAGCGAAAAATTCAAAGCAACAAGACAAGAAAACAAACCTGTAAGCTTTTTAAAAAAAATTTAAAAGAATTTTCATCTCATTTTTGTAATGTCTTTTCGACGAACATGTGGCTCCTCCCGACATTACATTATAATCTTCAAAGTTTCACTCATTACCTATCACAATATGACACAATATCTATCAAACTGTTAGAATATAAATCCAAAAATGTATATATATATATATATACACATACCTGAAAAGAAAGAAGGCGCTGGACTATATAGCCAGTGATTCCGTTGATTTACTCCGTTCACGTGAAGAGAGAAAGGGATTGTTAATTGTTAAAGAAATGGGAAAAGGGAGGAAGGGGGTTGGCGGCTGGAGAGGAATATATATATATATATATATATATATATATATATATATATATATATATATATATATATATACACACACACACACACACANATATAGCCAGTGATTCCGTTCATTTATTTCGTTCACGTGAAGAGAGAAAGGGATTGTTAATTGTTAAAGAAGAAATGGGAAAAAGGGAGGAAGGGGGTTGGCGGCTGGAGAGGAACGCACAGTGAGATAGAAGTTTTTGTAATTTTATTAGGTTTTGGGAATTTTTGTTTGGGCCAATTGGCCTTTATATTCTTTTTATTTTGTTAATATATATTTTCTTCCTTTTATTTCTTAATACAAATGCCATAAATAAGAGAAATATAAGTACTAACAAATACAATAAGTAAGAAAATTATCAATAGAAAATAAAAAAATTAAATACATAATTTACACTAAGTAAAATAGAAAAATCAACTTGCATGAAATAAAAATATTATAATATAGTATATTCCTTACAACTTTTTTCTTCCTATAAGATATTGTTAGTTTTGTAATCTACTCCTATTTGAATTATATTAACTTCTTAATTTAATTGTTTAATTAGATTATGATAGTTATGAAGTTATTAAAATAGTATTAGACTATTAAATGTACAACTTTCTATTTATCTAAATTGAGTGCACAGAGACCATTTGATATTGCTTATTCAAATCTAATGAAAATTAATTATATACTTATTCAAATTTATAAAAAATTATAAGTATTAGTTTTTCAATATGAATATTTTATACTAGTTAGTTTTGTTATACACTCCTATATCAAGTTATCAACCATATTAACATTTTACTCTTTTTTTTTAAGTTAAACTTAATAATATCGAATTATGTAAATATTATAAAATATCAAATAATAGTCACAAGAGAAACATGATCCTCTTCATATATCTTTATCATAGTTAATTCTCAATTCTTATATTCAATGATGTCATTTGAAACTTATTAAGGAAGTATATTTAACTCACTCACACACTCTCTCTCTCTCTATATATATATATATATATAGCTGTTTAAATTCTATAAAAAAAAATAGTCATCCACACAAATTAGCTATAATTCCATTATATTTAATTAGAATTATAATATAATTAGTTTTCCTATGGACTTAAGTATCAATTAGTTGCAATGAAATAAATATGACTTTGATTAATAAAAGGTAAATTAATAGGTTTTGAGGCTACAACTAGGCACACAAATGATATATTAAAATTAACTTTTGCATACTTAAAGTTTATTAATTCTTCAATTTATATATAATTACTATATTTTCTATTATTTTGGAAAAATCTAACTTTTATAGCTAAAATTGAATTTTCATAACTTGATAATTGTTTGAGCAACTCTTATTTTTGTTATTGAAATAGTAAATTCAACTATGAACTTTTGTACATATAGCTTATTATGGTGAAAATACTATTATTGTAATGACAATCCTAACTGTACGACTAAAGTTATAGTTAACTAATTTATCGTCACTTTAAATTTGTAGCTATTAATCTCGTCATGACAAATAGTTGTAACTATTATCTAACAATTTTTATTTTCTTAGAATAAGAGGATAAATATATATTTGACTACAAAATTTTGTTTTAAATATTTACGCTAGAAGATTGCTATTGTTACTGCAAATTTACCTTGTGGAAAAACTAATGATTAGTTATAAAATTTTATCGTAGCAATAAATTTGTGGGTATATTATTTTATCGTGATAAATAATTGTAGTTATTAAGCCAACAGTTGCCATGGCTTTTTAGAACTTGAAGCAAAATTATTTATTTAGTAAATTTTTTATTTACATAATTTATTGTAACTAAAAGATTATTGTTGCTATATTAAGTTTTAAATCATGACAAAAACTAATGATTAGCTACGGAATTTTATTATAGTGACAAATATATGGCTAATTATACCTATACTGCCACAAGTTTTTATAACTTGAAGCAAATATATTCATTTAGCTACAATATTTTATTTCAACTATTTTATTGGGGCTAAAAAGCTACCACAACTATAGTAAGTTTCAACTAGTGACAAAAATCTAATGATTAGCTATGGAATTCAATTATAGCAATAAATATGTGGCTATATCTATTAATTACTGCCATAACTTTTTTGTACTTGAAGCAAAAATATTCATTTAGCTACTATATTTTGTTTCAAATAATGTATTGTGGTTAAAAGGTTACTATTGCTACAATAACTATTAATGCGTGGAAAAAACTTATTATTAGCTATAAAAATTTATTTGTAGCAATAAATTTGTAGCTATTAACGTAGTTATTGCTACGATTGTTAGCAATTATAGCTAATATGAGTAATTATCTTTACCAACGTAATTTTCGTGGCAAAGAAATTTTAAAATTTTGTAAATAGCCATAAAATTTTAATTTTTGTGGCTATTATTAGGTTTTAGCTACAAATTTCAAATTCATAGCTAGGATTTCGTAGCTATAGATGCATAATGTTGTAGTGATGGAAGATTTGAGGAAATTCTTCAATTGACTGAGAAGGTACAACCTGAAATTGAATCCCGCAAAATGTGTATTCGGGGTTCCAGCTGGAAAAATTGCTTGGTTTCATCATGAGTCGCCGAGGGATAGAATTGGATCCATCAAAGGTCAAATCTATTCAAGAATTGCCACCGCCAAAGAACAAGAAAGAAGTAATGAGTTTCTTGGGGAGACTTAACCACATCAGCCGGTTCATAGCACAATCTACTGTCATCTGTGAGCCAATTTTTAAGATGTTGAAGAAGGACGCTGCTACAAAATGGACCGATGACTGCCAAAAGGCCTTTGACAGAATCAAGGAGTACTTGTCAACACCGCCAGTTTTGGTCTCGCCCGAGCCAGGTAGACCCCCAATACTCTACCTTACAGTATTGGGTGGAGCATTCGAATGTGCTCTGGGGCAGCATGACGAGGAGGAAGAAGCAGGTCATCTATTATCTCAGTAAGAAGTCACCCCATACGAGGCCTGATATTCTCTATTGGAACGCACCAGTTGTGCTCTGACTTAGGTAGCTCAGAATCTGAGGCACTACTGTGCTTATACTACATATCTCATATCAATGATGTATCCTTTGAAGTACATCTTCTAGAGGCCCATGCCCACTGGCAAGCTAGCCAAGTGGAAAATCCTGTTGAGTGAATTTGACATTGTCTACGTGACTTAGAAGGAAATCAAGGGACAAGCACTAGCAGATCACCTTATGAAAAATCCTGTGGATGGAGAATACGAACCCCTGAAGACGTATTTTCCTGATGAGGAGGTATCATTTGTAGGAGAAGATTTTGCAGAATCCTATGATGGTTGGAGGATATTTTTTGATGGAGCAGCAAATTTCAAAGGAGTTGGCATAGGAGCAGTCCTAGTGTGAGAAACCGGCCAGCATTATCCGGTATCCCCCAAGCTCAGGTTCCCCTGCACTAACAACATGGCCGAATACGAAGCCTTCATCTTAGGGCTCAAGATGGGCATTGACATGAACATTCAAGAGTTGCTAGTTATCAGAGATTCAGACCTCTTTATACATCAGGTCCGCGAAGAATGGGCAACCAAGAACTCCAAGATACTCCCTTATCTGCATCACGTACAAGAGTGGAGGAAAAGGTTCACAAAGACAGAGTTCCAGCATGTCCCCAGGGTCCAGAATAAGTTTGTCGATGCATTGGCTACCCTATCGTCTATAATTCAACATCCAGATAAGAACTTCATTGATCCCATTCCGGTAAAGGTCTATGATCATCCAGCTTACTGTGCTCATGTGGAAGAAGAAGCAGATGGAAAACCGTAGTTTCATAATATCAAAGAATTCTTGGAAAAAGGAGAATACCCAGAGCTCGCAAATCCCACTCAGAAGCGCAAACTTCAGAGGTTATTTAGCAATTTCTTCCACAGCGGAGTAATCCTATATAAAAGGACTCCAGATTTGGGATTACTAAGGTGTGTCAATGCAAAGGAAGCGTCCAGGCTACTAGAAGAAATCCATGTTGGGACCTGCGGTTCCCATATGAACGGTTTTGTCTTTGCCAAGAAGATACTCCGGGCAGGCTACTTTTGGATGACTATGGAAACGGACTGCATCCAGTATGTCCGAAAGTGCCATCGCTGTCAAATACATGGACATGATAAAGGTGCCTCTAAATGAGCTTAATGCAACAAGCTCACCATGGGCGTTCGCTGCTTGGGGAATGAATGTTATCGGACCTATCGAGCCCGCCGCATCAAACGGGCACAGGTTCATCCTAGTGACAATTGATTATTTCACCGAATGGATTGAAGAAGCATCATACAAAGCGGTGACTAAGAAAGTTGTGGAAGATTTTGTCCGCGATCGTATTGTTTGTCGGTTCGGAATTCCGGAGTCAATCATTACTGATAATGGTTCCAATCTCAACAGTGACTTGATGAGAGCCATGTGTGAAATCTTAAATATCAAACACAAGAATTCTACAACTTACAGACCTCAGAAGAATGGATCTATAGAGGCTACTAACAAGAACATCAAGAAGATACTAAGGAAAATGATAGAGAAGCATAAACAATGGCATGAGAAGTTATCATTTACTTTATTGGGGTACCGCACCACGGTCCGCACATCAACTGGGGCAACCCCCTATATCCTGGTTCATTGCACAGAGGCGGTCATTCCCGTCGAGGTACAAATTCCTTCCTTGAGGATCATACATGAAGCATAACTCGACGATGCAAAGTGGGTGAAGAATCGTTACAAGCAGCTGGCTCTTATAGATGGAAAAAGAATAAATGCAATTTGTCATGTTCAGCTCTATCAGAACAGAATGTCCAGAGCCTTCAACAAAAGGGTCAAGTTGAGACAATTCACACCGGGGCAGCTGGAATTAAAAAAGATTTTCCCGCATCAGGATGAAGCCAAAGGAAAATTCTCTCCCTATAGGTAGGGGACATACATAGTGAACCGAGTTCTAATAGGAGGAGCCCTCCTACTTGCAGAAATTGACGGAGAAGTTTGGATGAAGCCGATCAACTCAGATGCAGTGAAGCGATACTATGTGTAACTTTTACGGTTTCCTCATATGATGTAATTTGAACTATGTCTGACCTGATTCCCATTTAAGAGGGGATACATAGGCAGCCCTATGGGTTCGATTATAATTCCATAAAATTTTCATTTTTCCCCGCTATTGGAAACTGGAGCAGAATTTTGAGGAGGACCCTCAAAATTCTGAAGTTGACTTCAGCCATTTACCGCAAACAGCCATCAGAAGCACCAGCCCAGTAAACTGGGACCAAATTTTGAGGAGGACCCTCGAAATTCTAGAGAAAAAGAGTTTGCAATGTCTTGAACCGCGTCGCAGTCATCGGTTCATCTAAAGAAAAGTATTCTCGATTATATACTTATGTTGTATTTTTTTTACTAAATCAGGCATGTCTATTATCAAAATTGCTCCGTTTATCAACACTGCCTCAATGATACACATAGTATCACTAGATCAAAGCCAAGAAGGTCAAGCAAAGTCCACGGGGATACGAACTAACCTTCGCCCTTTACAAAACTTACGATTTTCTTTGAATGCAGGCACCCGAGTCACAAAATCATCGGATATATTTTTACACTCAAACTCCTCGGGAATACAACTCTCAGAACCATCACCTATCTACAATTGCTATTCATACACAATATCCCCAGCAGCCAAAAGATCAGCTATCAGCTAAGAGATTTTATTACTATTCGCATTTTGTTTCTCTGTATTGCATAAGGCTACCTTTTTGCCTTCCGAGGTTAAGCTCTACCTCCATCTACATTTCTCTGCGTTGCATAAGGCTACCTTTCTGCCTTCCGAGGTTAAACTCTACCTCCATCTGAACTTCTCTACATTGCATAAGGCTGTCTTTCTGCCTTCTGAGGTTAAGCTCAAACTCCATCTGCATTTCTCTAAATTACAAAAGGCTACCTTCTGCCTTCCGAGGTCAAGCTCTACCTTCATCTGCATTTCTCTGCATTGCATAAGACTACCTTTCTACCTTCCGAGGTTAAGCTCTACCTCCATCTGAACTTCTCTGCATTGCATAAGGCTACCTTTCTACCTTCTGAGGTTAAGCTCTACCTCCATCTGAACTTCTCTGCATTGCATAAGGCTACCATTCTACCTTCCGAGGTTAAGCTCTACCTCCATCTGCATTTTCTGCATTGCACAAGGCTACCATTCTCCCTTTTGACACTAAGCCATGTCTCCACATACATGGCTGAAATATTGCCACTTTATTTATGTCTTGCATGGCTGAAAGATCGCCACTTTTGTTTATGTCTTGCACCGGCTGATATATCGCCACCCTCCTTTACATTGTGTATGGCTGAAATATCGCCACTTTATCTACATCTGCATCGGCTGAAATATCGCAACCTTATTTACATCTTGTATGGCTGAAAGATCGCCACCTTTATTTATATCTTGCATCGGCTGAAATATCTCCACCTTTATTTATATATTGCATTGGCTAAAAGATCGCCACCCTTATTTACGCTTTCATGGGCTGAAAGATTTCCAAATTGTCTAAAGGCATCATTGTTTGGAGGCACCATTTGCATAGCTCGAGAATGCCATGCCATAGCCTGAGGACCCCAATTTATCTTTTGCATATCATTATTCAAAGGCATCATAGTTCGGAGGTGTCATTCTCATAGCCCAAGAGTATCATTTCATAGCCTACGAATCCTTTATTGTACACCTCATGGCCCAGGACATCATGGTCTGAGGACGTTATCCTAACCGTCCAAAGACAACATTCATGGTCCAATTGGAACTTGGATCACGTTTAAATTTATGCACAATAGATGTTTGTATTGCTCATTTGCAGGTAAACTGGCTCGCAACGGTCGTCTCAGCAGGAGCGATCACACTCCAGTTCCCGCAGCCCTAACAAGACTTTGACCATCTTTCTCAACCCAGATATCTCATCCTTCTTATAAAATCCCCATCGACATATTTCGTCGATGGATCCTGAACTATATTTGGCCTGATTCCTGTAAGACCAAGGATATATAGGCAGCTCGGGAACCAAAGCACGGTCAAATTCTTCAAATTGTTTCATTCAGTCAAATTGCCCATTATATCTTTACCCGACAACTCTTTCATCCTTCCCGGGTAAAGGGGGCAGTTGTTGATACCCAGTTTTTCCCTATGTATTTTTCATGCATATAAAATACTTTCAAAATAACATATATACATATATAAGCATGCTCAAGTGTTTTAATATTTTTTCTAATTTTTTAAAGAATTTTAAAACTGATTTAGTGTCCATTTTTAGCAGTACAAAATCAATATTATTCCAAAATCATCAATTTTGGTGAATAATTTATTTTATTACCATATTTATAACAAAATATAGTTAAGGTAATTTTTATATATTTTTACAAATTTATTTGTTATTTTAAAAGCTAAATTGCATATAATTGCAATTTTAGTCTACTTTAAGATTTAATAGCATTTTATAACTATAAAATTAGTTCCAATATTTTTAAATTAATGTTTATATATTATTAACCGATCCATCACTTTAATTTTCTTTCAAAATCATTTTTACTATTTTACAAAAAAAAGGGAAAAACTGCCTATTTAAAATCTAGACCATTTTTATTTCAATTATTGCCCAAATTGACCCCTACTAATTGATACAATTTTGAACCCCAAATTCCCGGTCCAATTCTAATCTAACCCGACATTCGACATCCCACACCTGACCCAACCATTTAACCCGCCTGGCCCTTTCTTTCAATCCAGGCAGTTGATTATTTTGATCAACGGCCACGATTACTCCTTTACCATTTTAAATTCACCGACCATACCCTAATCCCCTCATTTCCATCTCTCAACCGCCTCTAAATACCCTCCCTCTCTCAAACACTCTCGAAGGTCCTCAAAACCCTATTCGTCACCTACCGTGTTCGACCCCAAATTCACCGGAATCCATGGCTTCTCAGGCTATGGATAGGCTATACTCACCTCCCTATGCTTCTAAACGTTGGGTGTTCAAAGTTTTGAGGTCTAACCTCGATGAGTTCAGTTCAGATCTTCGCCTATTCAAGGTTCCATGGCCTCTCCGGCTGTGCTCCGGCACATTCAAAGCATTTTGAGCCTGGTTCTAACTCATCCGACTTAGTATCGGACTTTTTCCAAGCCTTTCTCATTTTAGGGTTCCTCTGAAACTCCAGCCATTCGAGGTTTTCTCTGGTTGTTCTCTTAAATCTATGTTATAACTGTGCTTTATTGACGTTTTAGAACGTTTTCCCAAATTTTTCTTTCAAAATTACTTATTCCTGATGTAGGGTTTCTAAAAAGCTTTAAATGCTTTTTTGACTCTTCCTTTTCTTTTCTTTGTATGTATTCATCTATACTATGTTTGTATGTTTTCTTTTCTACCACGCATGTGTTTATACTATGTTCGTACATTTTCTTTTCTACCACGCATGTTCTTTCTTCTGCTTTCTTTCTACTATACATGATTCGTCTGTGCTTTGCGTTCTACTGTGCTTCTACACCAGGCTCACATGTTCATCTTGTTGTGTTTTTCTATATCATTTACTTTTCTGTTATGTTGAGCCCTTTTACTGTATGAGTTTCTTACTGAGTTCTTATGTTCTTTATTTGCCTTTTTCTAGACTTTGTTTGAGTTCTTTTAAACATGTTTTTCTACTGTTCTCGTAAGTGCCATACTATCTCCACTCTCTTCTGAATATGTTTAAGTCCCAAGTTTCTTTTTTTCTTTCTTCTTAAACATGTCTTTTCTACTCTCACTATGTTCCAAATCAATATGTTACTTCAAACATGCTATTATTTGTTTTCTCGTAAGTATCTGAAAGAGACCTCTGAGCCTGTTTCAGTTCTTTGTCTTCTCTTCTCTGTATCTGATTCGAGGTGAAAACCCTAGAATTTGGGGTTTTTTGGCGAGTTTGATCTTGTATTTGGACTAGGGTTCTATTTGGAACCCTAGACTCTCTCAGACTCATTATTAATCTATGTACTGAACTTAAACTCCTTTGTTCATGAATCTGAACTTTTCTATGCTAGACTTTCTACTAATTAGCGTGATAGTTCTTCGTGTTTAACATGTCTATATGCTTTATATATGAGGAATTTTTCCTTCAAAGGGGTTTGCCAACTTGCGATTGATTCAGAATTCCTTTTAATAAGGTTTGATTGATCGTTACTGATTTTCTTTAAGTAAAAAACCCTTCTTCACTTTTTCTGACTGGATTCATTCATACCAAAACTCAGAATTTGTGATTTGCTGGCTGTTGATTGACTTCCTTTCCTTATTTACACAAACTGTGTATTATCAGGCTTTTTCTTATGCTGCTTTGGGAAAATGTTTGATTAGTCACTTTCCTTAATTAGTTTTACCTGTTTGAAATCAGAATCCCTTAATTAAAGGGAAACCTTGTGTAATTTATTTCCAAACTATTTTCTCACCTATTTCTACTTGCTTTCTACACTATAAAAGGGCACGACCCTTCTGCACTTTGAGACACCTTCAGTTCAATATTTTTACACACATTACTTACTAAACACCTTCAATTCCAATACTCTCACACTTCCCATTCTCAATTCTACACTCTACTCTCTTCTGAGATCTTCTCACTATTTGCTTGCAATTTGGCTTTACAAGACTACTGCTTTTCTTTTCTTCTTGGAAACTGGTATGTTCTAATTTATTTATATGCCTCATTCATATGTGTTTGCTTTATAGCTTCTACATTTTTGTCTGCTTTGTTGTCTATGTTCAATATTAAATATCTTGTTCTCTTTGCATCTGCTGCTGTTCTGAATCCCCATTGTAACGACCCAACTGGTTGTTTTGCATTTTCGAACCCCGTTCCCTTAAATAATCCTTTCTGTATTTGCTTTAGCTGAATTACGACTTGCGGGGGGTGGGTGGTTCGGAAGTTAGAAGAATTTCGGGCAAGAATAAGCTCATTCGCTTCATTTCATATCTTCAAAAAGGCCAAGTTTGACTTTGGTCATCATTTTGGGGAAACGGACCCGGAATCGCAATCCAGCAATTTCTGAGGGTCCGTGGAAAAATATGGGACCTGGGCGTGTGCCCGGAATCAAATTCCGAGGTCCTTAGCCCGAGTAATGGAATTTTTCGTAAAAATTGTTAAGTTAAGTTTCAAAGAATTAAATAAACTATAAAATTATTGTTTTCATAGGTATCGGGGTCGGATTTCGATTCCGACACTTGGTACGAGTCCAAAATATAATATAAGACTTACCCGTAAAGTTTGGCGTCAATCCGGGTAGTTTAAGGGCGTTTTGACCCGTTGGTAGAAAATTTAGAACTTGAAGTTCATTAGATTCGATTAATTGGTTTTGGGGTCCCATTCCGTGATTTAAAAATGTTCTGGGTGTTCCGAAGGTTTGACTAGGTCCGCCTCGTGATTTCAGACTTATCGGTATGTTCGGGCGGGGCTCGGGAGCCCCGAGCGTCAAATGGTCGAGGTTCGAGCGAAGCTAGAAATTGAAAAGAGGAAACATCTGCTGCTTCTGTCATAACCGCTTTTGCGGCTCTTGGACCGTAGAAGCGAGAGCGCAGAAGTGGTCCTGTGATCGCGGAAGCAGAAGGGGCTAGGCCTAGGGGAAATCGCAGAAGCGGACCCCAAGACCGCAGAAGCGGTAGGCCCAAACCGCAGAAGCGGTTCTATTTCCTCTTATGCGGACTCGCAG
>MU746755.1:60753-90901 GCA_026770625.1 Nicotiana glauca
TCTCACGCCGATCCGCAACTTAAGAAGTCCTTTATCTTGTATTTATTCCTTTTCTGTCTATTCTGATTCAGACAGTAAGATGGTATTTTGTATATTTTGTGTATACTCTATTGGTCGCCCGTAACTAGTGACACCGGGTTCTGGCACACACACTGTATGGATGTTCCTTCACTTTTGGGGTCTATTTCTACTATGTCAGCACTTTGTGGTTTCACTGATTTTCTTTGTTTTCTGAAAGTCTTTAACTTGTTGGTTTTGAGTTAAACTAAAATGGGTATTTAAATCTTAATTCCGCACTCGGCTGGCCCAACTAGGGTGTTGGGCACCATCATGATCTATTTTACAAAAAATGGGTCATGACAACATAGTATCAGAGCACTAGGTTCACGTAGGTCTCACAAGTTACGGGCAAACCTAGTAGAGTCTTGTAGATCGGTACGAAGACGTCCCTATTTATCTTCAAGGGGCTATAGGTTGTTAGGAAAGACTACTCTTTATTCATTTCCATCGTGCAGTGGTCAGTACACTAAGTTTCTTCTCCTATTCTCTCACAGATAGTATGGACCCCCACCGCCGACGTACCAGACCCGGGAGGAGCTGCTCCCCCCATTGCTAGAGGTCGAGGTAGAGGCCGGGAGAGGGCACCGGCCCGTGGTAGGGGATGAGGGCATCCCAGAGCCATTCCAGTTGTGCCACCAGCAGACCCTACAGAGGATCCCATCATCGAGGAGCAGGGTGAGGCGCCCGCAGCTGCGCCTACTCCGTTGGATTTTATGTCTGCACTGGGATTTCAGGAGGTCATGGGCCGTATGCTTCGGTTCATGGACACTATGACTCAAACTGGTTTATTTCCAGCAGATCCGGCTACCTCACAGGCAGGAAGGGGAGCACAGACCCCTACTGATCAGGCCCCAATGCCGCTGTTTATCATACTCCGGGTGCACTACCCGCAGAGGGGGTCCAGCCAGTTGTTGTAGCGGCAACCCAGGCCAGGCCAGCTGTGGACGGCGATCCGCAGAAGTTATTAGCCAGATAGACCAGATTGCACCCTCCAGTCTTCGGGGGCGAGCATCATGAGGACGCCCAGGATTTCATTGACATGTGCAGGGATAGGCTGCACAACATGAGGATATTGGAGTCACACGGAGTCGACTTCACTACTTCCCAGTTGGAGGGCAGGGCCCGTAGATGGTGGCAGTCCTATTTGCTTAGCAGGCCAGCAGGCGCTCCTCCCCTCACTTGGGGTCAGTTCACCCAGCTATTTCTTGATCGGTACATTCCACCCTCCGAGAGGGAAGAGCTACGTCATCAGTTTGAGTATTTGGAGCAGGGTCACATGTCAGTGACGGATTATGAGGCGAGGTTCTCTGAGTTGTCTCGCCATGCACTTATGATACTTCCCACGGAGGCAGAGAGAGTTCGGAGTTTTGTTGCAGGGCTGCATCCCACTATCCGGTCGGGTATGGCTCATGAGGTAGAGATGGGCACAGGATATCAGCTAGTGCTCGAGATTGCCCGCAGGATCGAGGGTTACCGGTTGAGGGGTAGAGAGCAGATGCAGCAGGATAAGAGAGCTAGATTCTCAAGCGAGTTCAGAGGCACCCCAGCTAGGGGCAGAGGTCACTTTGGGAGGGGTCAGTCCAGTTGGCCCCCGGCTCCAACACCCCCACCTGCTCGTGGTGCTCCAGTGCGCTCCTATTTTAGCGCCATGCCAGACAGTTCGCATCGTCCGCCAGCTGTCCAGGGTTCATCTAGTGGGTATTCAGGTCCTCCGAAGTCTTCCGGCCCATATTTTAGTGCTATGCAAGAAGGTTCTTACCGCCCGCCGGCTACTCAGGCTTCTTCTAGTGGGCCATCGGGTATTCAGGGTCAGTCATCTGGGCAGAATGCCGCCGCACCACGTTGTTTTGAGTGTGGGGACGCAGGCCACATGAGGAGATACTGCCCCAGGCTTAGGGGCAAGGCAGCATAGCAGGGGCAGCAGCCCGGGACTCCAGCACCAGCGGCTCAGTCGCCTAGAGGTGGAGAGCAGACTGGTAGAGGTCGTTCCAGGGGTAGGGGCCAGACAGTTAGAGGTCAGCCAGCTCCTACTCAGTCAGTTGGGGGCCAGTCAGCCGGTGCTCCAGCTAGGTTATATGCTCTCCCCGCCAGACCAGATGCATTAGCCTTAGATGCCGTGATTACAGGTATTATTTCCGTCAGTGGTAGAGAGGCATCGGTATTATTTGATAAAGGGTCCACTTATTCTTATGTATCATCTCTGTTTGCTCGGTTCTTGGCCATCCCCCCTGAGCCCTTGGGTGTTCCTGTGCACGTGTCCACTCTGGTGGGCGATTCTGTGGTTGTGAACCGGGTCTACCGGTCTTGTGTGGTTACTTTCTATGATTTTGAGACTAGAGCAGATCTCTTGATGCTTGATATGATTGAATTTGAGGTTATCCTGGGCATGGATTGGCTATCTCCTTATCACGTTGTTCTAGATTGCCATTCCAAGACTGTTTCTCTAGTGATGCCAGGGTTGCCGAGACTGGAGTGGAGGGGCTCCACTGTAGATACACCTGGCAGGGTTATTTCTTTTATGAAGGCTCAACGCATGGTTGAGAAAGGATGTCTGGCCTACTTAGCTTATGTTCGAGACACCACTGCAGAGTCTCCGACGATTGATTCGGTGCCAGTAGTCCGAGAGTTCGCCGATGTTTTTCCTTCTGATCTTCCTGGCATGCCTCTGGATCGTGACATTGATTTATGTATCGACTTGGATCCAGGCAGTCAGCCTATATCTATCCCATCGTACCGTATGGCTCCTAAGGAGCTGAAGGAGAACTTAGAGGAGTTACTAGCTAAGGGATTTGTTAGGCCCAGTGTATCGCCTTGGGGTACACCAGTGCTGTTTGTAAAGAAGAAGGATGAGACTATGCGGATGTGTATTGATTACCGCCGGTTGAACAAATTAACCATCAAGAACAAGTATCCATTGCCCCGCATTGATGATTTATTCGACCAGTTGCAGGGTGCTAGGGTGTTCTCTAAGATTGACCTGAGATTGGGGTATCATCAGCTGAGGATTCNCGACTAATTCTCCAGCGGCATTTATGGATTTGATCAACAGAGTGTTCAGGCCCTATATTAATTTTTTTCGTCATTGTTTGCATTGATGACATCTTGGTATATTCACGTAGCCTAGGGGAGAACGAGCAGCACTTGAGGGTAGTGCTCCAGACCTTGCGAGAGCAGAATATTTATGCTAAGTTCTCCAAGTGTGAGTTTTGGCTAGAGTCAGTGGCATTCTTGGGGCATATCGTGTCAGGAGAGGGTATTAAGGTGGATCCCAAGAAGATCGAGGCAGTTCAGCCTATAGGACTTCCTGCATTTTGCATATGCATCTGTCACTAGGACAATCTGCCTATAGGAGTTAAAATAACCAATTGCATATAGATGACCTGCCCATAGGATCTCTGCATGAAAATAACAGTAATAAAATCAGTGACGCCTAGAGAGCATGCCTATAGAAGCTATCAACTAAAAATCTGAAACGCCCATTCGCTCCTAATTTTAAAATCAATGGTAATTTGTTTAACACTCGCAAAGCTTACAACCAACAATTCTTTTTGCAATCAGGTTATTCCTCCATTAATAGATATCATGCCTACAGGCCCCATTTAACACATAGGCAAAATAGTTAAGTAATTAATCGGCTATGTCAGTTTTCGACAACTACATATAAGCAGGACTAATTTGGACTCCCTATCTTTGAAATATGTGGTAGATCAATCTATCCTACACATTATTTTAATTTAAGGCCAAATCAGAATGTGTAAGACATGCTAAACAATTTGTTTCTTAAAATGAGGAGGCCTGTTTGAGCCCTTAGTTGCTACTAACTCCCCCTTTAACTGCATTATGTGTTCTGACTGTCGCCCTAGATTTTTATCCTTTTAAACTCTGAAAAGCCAAGTTTCCTCCTCTTTAGGATTAGTAGTCCCAACTGCCTCCGGGACTGATAGGTGGGACGGGTAATAGCATGCAGTAGGTGACGATACCATTCCGCGCTTAACACCTTAACGGGGTGGGAAGGGTAGACATGGAGATGATGATCACGCGATAACACCATGCGTACGATTGGCTACCGGTGTTGTGTGGATGATCCATGTGTTTCACAAACCTAGGACCCCTTTCCCTTATGTAATTTTGTTTTATCAATAAATTCCTATATCTCATTTCAGTCACCAAATTCCTCTTTTACTGCACTATTCCTTTCTTTTCAAAATTTCCGTTTATTCATTTCTTTGTTTAAATTTCTGCACTTGGACATTTTTAAACAAATTATGAGATCACTTAGACCTCAATTTCAACATGTTTGCTACATACCTACTTGCAACCCTTTTGTGTGGAATTATTTGGTATACTTGTTTGCATTTAAAGTCACAACATAGCATGGCCGGGAACCACACTAGTGGATCTTGAGGGGTGCCTAACACCTTCCCCTCGAGATAATTTCTAGCCCTTACCCGAACTCTGGTTTTCCAACTCAAAACCCTTAGTGTCCTAATGCACTTAATCATTAGGTGCCAACTCTTCAAATCCAAAACCCAATCCCTAACGGGAATAGAGTTGTCTTCCCAAATGTCGTAAACCCGATTTCGCCTTAGAAAAAGGGGGCATCGACAAGGATCCCAAGGCAGTACACATACTAGAGGGGGCAGAACTTATTGACTAAGAGTAAAGTGGAAGTGCAGGACACAAGTTGAAATTGGTTATTAAGGGACTATTTTGGAAAGTCTTTTTTGAAAGAAATTAGTAAAGCAGCAGAGATTTCTTGAAAAGAGGTTGGAGTAGTAAACACATTTAAACACCTTAAGGAAAGATCACACACAACTAGTTTTCAGAATCCAAATGAATTCAATAGTCACATAGGGGTCAAGGGGTTTTGTGATACATAGACATTTAGCTGCATAACCCAAATTCTTAGGACTAATTTAGACATTCTTAGAAACATTAATACTAGCATAATCACAAATAAGTCAGGAAGAACACAAACAAATGGAGGGGGTGATAAAGATTTAGGGGGATTCATAGGATAGTAAGCACACAAGAAGTAAAGACAACTGACAAGGCATGCTTTGAAACACATAAGAGAATATATTGATCTAAAGGGAAGGGGAGACATAATAACCTACTAATAATGTAACTTAAATACAAGTTTCACAACAGAACCACAAGTAAAAAGCAAGCTAGAAATAAAAGAAACTGAAACAATAAGAGAAACATATTGTTGTTGGAGCTTTAAATCTAAACTAGGACATACCAATGAAGATAGAAGTAAGAAGAATGAAAGAACAAAAGAGCACAGATGATTAGCCTTGTCTTGCAGCCGGCTAATAGTAGCAAGTAGCACAAGAGAAAAGGAGAGCAGAGATTTTTAGTAAGAGAGGTAGTTTTTGAAAAACCCAAGTGGTCTGTCTGTTAATGAAAAACATAGAGTATTTATAGTTTTGAAAATAAAGTAACAAGTAAAGGTTTAGCACAATTATGGAAGCAATCACAATTACAATCCAATTAATACAAGTACTCCCCTTTAATCAAGGAATCGCAGCTTGAACGGATACTAACAAGAATAATCAAGGAAAGAAAATCAGTTAAGAAAGACTAATGTTTACCATATAAAAGATAGTAAAAGTACAGAGCACATGATTGAGTCTAAGTACAAAATATACTAATTAAGGAAAGGATTCAGTACGACTAAAGTACCACAGCAAATAAGGAAACGGTATCAGTCAATTTAAACAGACGAGTAGAACCTTAGGGTTTTGAAAGAAAATCTTGCAATCAAACCATAAATTAAGGAAATCAGAATCAATCAAGGAGGAGTCATGATTCGCACTTCAACATATAAATAGAGAAGAACGAACAGGCGTAGCAAACATGCAAGGTCAGCCACATAGACAGAAAGAAGCAAGAGATAAGCAAACACAATCACACAGAAGTTGCATAAGTAGGTTAAAGACTCGGTGGAAAATCCATTCGAAGCATGTTAATCAATAGAAACTTTAACAAAATCAAGTAGTAATGCTAGCACATAGAACCAAAGAAAATAAGGTCGATAGTTTAGGGATTTTTAACAAAGTTGAGTTAAAAAATAGTAGGAAACATAGGATCAGTCAAAATAAGCAAGGAAAGAGGTTTAATCATAAAGAAAATCGATTAAAACAAGTGCAGAAGGAGCTCCGAGAAAACCCTAGTTTTTTGAAGAAATTAAAATGGTTTAAAAATTGAGGATCTTTCAGAAAAAATTCAAGAATAGTGAAATTCATAGGAAGAAGCATAATTAAAGCGTTAAAAACAACATAGATCTAGGAGATTCAACGAGAGTTAGGTTTTCAAAGAAAACCCAAATAGAAATGAAAGAACCTGTTGCAAACTTTACCGATCATAACATATAGAGAAGCCTCGAACAATAGAAACAAAAACCCAAGGTCCAAATCGGCATGGCCCATGACCCTTGAAGGCCTCAGAGATGATGAGCAAGGCGATGAGAGACCCATTGGAGGCTTAGGGTTGACAGTTGGTCGCCTAAGATCACCGGAGAAGGAGGTGATTGACAGAGTCTAAGGTTAGGTTGAGAGAGATGAGAGGATCTGAGAGTTTGAGGGTGGCGGATTTAGAAATATAATTAGGGTTAGGGTCTCTCTTAAATTTAAAAAGGAAAGGTCATTTATGGACCGTTGATCTAGGAGATCAACGGTTAGGACCCAACCGGGTAGGGGGGTTCCGGGTTTGGGTAAGGGTTAATTGGGTCTGGGTCGGGTTATTTAATAGGAAAATTGGGTTGGGGAGGAGTCCGATTTTGGCTATAATTGAAAGCAAAATTTGGTTATTATTTAAATAGTTATTTTCCCTATTTTAATTTATAAAAATAATAAGTAATTTTTGGAAAATAATTTAAGGTTCCAGAATAATTTAAAATACATAATTAACATTTTAAAAATATAGGGAGCAATTTTATGCACATAAAATATAATTATACTTAAAATGGGCTAATATTGCAATTATATGCAATTTAGCTTAAAAATACTAAATGTAATTATAAAAATGCATAAAAATTATATTAACCATATTTTGGCATAAGTATTGAAATCAAATAAATAAATTATCATAACAATAATTTTGAAAATAATTAATGGTGAAAAGGGGGAGAAAATAAATCAATTTAAATCCTTTAAAACTATGGAAAACCTATAAAAGCCTTGTGCATGCTTATATATACTATTTTGAAGGTATTTATACATATTTAAAATATATACGGAAAATTGGGTATCAACAGCCATCATGGCGAGGCAAGGACGGCTTCCAAAGTTCTTAGTTATGGGTTTTATTGGCCAACTTTGTACAAAGATGCAGGTGAACTTGTGACGAGGTGTGACGAATGTCAAAGAGCAGGTGGAATTTTGAAGAAAGATGAGATGCCTCTCAATACCATTCTTGAAGATGATATTTTTGATATATGGGGCATTGATTTTATGGTCCCGTTTGTTAGCTCATGTGGGAACACGTACATTCTTGTGGCAGTTGACTATGTTTCAAAGTGGATTGAAGCCATGGCCTTACCCAATAATAAGGCCCAGAGTGTTGTTGCGTTTCTCAAGAAGAGCATTTTGACAAGGTTTGGCACTCCTCGTGCAATCATAAGTGATGGGAGGTCTCATTTTGTAATAGAGCTTTTGACACTTTGCTTGCAAAGTATGGTGTCAACCACAAAGTTTCTACTCCTTATCATCCTCAAGTGAGTGGCAAGTTGAAGTCTCAAACATGGAAATCAAGAGTATATTGTCAAAGACGGTCAATGCAAATAGGAACGATTGATCAAAGAAGTTGGATGATGCTTTATGGGCTTATAGGACTACTTACAAGACTCTGACTGGTATGTCTCCGTATTGGTTGGTGTTTGGGAAAGCTTGCCATCCACCAGTTGAGTTAGAACACAAGGCCGTGTGGGGTTTGAGAAAGATGAATCTTGAATGGGATGTGGTAGCAAATCTTCATGTGGAGCAGCTTAATGAACTTGATGAATTTCGATTCCATGCCTACTCCAGTTCGTCCTTGTACAAGGACAAGATGAAGTACCTTTATGATAAATATGCTCTTGGTAAGGAGTTTAAAGTGGGTGAGTTGGTTCTCTTGTTCAACTCTCGGTTACGTCTGTTTCCGGGAAATCTTAAGTCAAAAATGGAGTGGACCTTTGGAAGTGGTGTTTGTGACTCCGTTTGGTGCACTTGACTTGAAAAACAAAAATGGTGAGGTTTTCAGAGGTAATGGGCATAGGTTCAAGAGTACTTCCTGGGCAAGATTTATGACAGCCACATGGTGACATTTCTTCATATCAAGTGATTTGATGGTAATATGCATCGTGCCGTGACATTAAAGCATGGGCTTTTTGGGAGGCAACACATGTGTCTTTCCTCTTGTTTTTCTTTGATTCTCTTTGTAGTGTAGGATTTATGTTTGTCACGGCCCAAAATCCGAGGGGCACGACCGGCGCTCAACCGAGTAAACCCAACCGAGCAAGCCTGTTAGGTCTCATTCTACCCAAACTAATAAATAGGAGATGGACTCTATTAATCAAATTCTATCAACGTATAATTAACGATTTCCATTTAATTTTCATTAGCAAATTCATTCGCCACTTTAAAGGTATTACAAGTTATATACATCATTGCCAAACATCAATATTTCTATTTTAATTTCCAATACCCGACACTACACACAACCTGTCTATGGAGCCTCTAAATATAACTGAAGAATAATACAGAAATGCTGGCAATAAGGCTCTAGCTATACCTTACACAAATACAAAAAAAATACGACTCCGGGAAGAACAGCGGCATAAGCCACGCAGGGCCATGAGGGGAAAAGGGATCACCAATACAGCTGAC
Source organism: Nicotiana glauca (assembly GCA_026770625.1). NCBI lineage: Eukaryota > Viridiplantae > Streptophyta > Magnoliopsida > Solanales > Solanaceae > Nicotiana > Nicotiana glauca. Next base: position 69,684 of record MU746755.1, read on the forward strand.
GGAAAGTGGAGGAGGCGCTACTTCCAGTGGACTGGAGTGCCTGCTATAGAACCACCTACAATCATAACACGAATATAGCGCCCCCGGAAAAAGGGATGTCAGTACATTTGAATTGTACTGGTATGTATAACTAAACACCATTTTACTAGAAAGAACTATCATACAGGTACAAATAAATAACATGGGTATATCAAAGATGCAATTTATATAACCTTCCATACAATTTCCAAAAACTTAGATTAGAGCATTTCCATCACATGTCCACCACTGTTCTCAATACCACCGCTATCTAGAGCGGAGTCTGGTCACGACGCGACCGGCTAAGTCACCTCATTGGAGGCATTACTCTCAAATAATATTCCATTTCCCCTTATTCAGAATGTAATACCGGCACATTACCACCTTGTGTACAGCATGGTGTCCGATCACGACCTGACCGGCTAAGTCATCTCATTGGAGGCATTACTCTCAATCAATATTCCATTTCCCCTTATTCAGAATTCAATACCGGCACATTACCACCATGTGTACAGCATGGTGTCCGATCACGACCCGACCGGCTAAGTCACCTCATTGGAGGCATTACTCTCAATCAATATTCCATTTCCCCTTATTCAGAATTCAATACCGGTACATTACCACCATGTGTGCAGCATGGTGTCCGATCACGACCCGATCGGCTAGGTCACCTTGCCTAGGCATTACTCAATTCTCATTAGTCAACACCTCTGAATCCTTATTTCACACATATCATATCACTTCCTTGGCACCCAAGGCGACCATTATCACATCGTTTCTCTTTTCAATATTCATTTAACAAGTTGTGATCATAGACACACATACCACAAGATAATTCAAGTTGCAATCACAGGTAAGTGAGCACATAGCTAGCATGAATAATTCTTTGTTTTGATGTCGGCCTATAGCCCAAGTATTTCAACACATAATTGCACTTTTTCATCCTTTTCTAATTATCAAGAAGGGTACATTATTCACATTGAGGCACATCCTTCACATATATGTAGAGATAATTGCAAATCAATTAATGCGTAATAACAATCAATACACTAACCAATTCAACTCTTACCATACTTTGGTAAATGATAACGGGGCTTAATTTCGAATAAAAGGAGGGGTTTTAGCCATACATACCTCAATAAAGCTTTCCTTACTCTTTTACAAATTTCCGGAACTCTTAGGACTTCGATCTCTTGAGATGAAGGTCTAGGGGTCTTCACTTGATTTCCTTCAAGGATTTAGCCATATCTCATGGAGTAATTTGATGGGGAGACTTTCCCTCTCTAAAAACCCTCTCTCTCCCTCTAAAAATGTTCAGAAAGATGCTTAAAATTAGCTATAACACCGGATATATCGATAGGGAGGTCGGGTTAAAAATTAGAAAATTGGAGCCCCGAGTCAAATATGCGATCGCATTTGCGATCGCGGAGTAAACATGCGGTCCGCATAATGGACCGCAAAATGCTCCCCAGAAACTGGACACTCTGACCCAGTCTGCGGTAAAAATGCGGTCCGCATTCACGCTCTGCGGTTGCAAAGTGCACCATAGAATTGACCCTCACAAAATTCAAAGGAAAATATGCGACGACTATGCGTTGCGCATTTTGATTATGCGATCGCATAATAGACCGCATTTTAAACTTCAATTTCGACTAACTCACTGGTTAACTCTGCGGCAGAAATGCGGTCCGCATACCTGATCTGCGACCGCATTCTGGACCGCATAATGGAAATTTTCTGGAAAATTTTGATTCTTGATTTTTAAGGGACCGCATAATCAGTGAAAATTTTCTACACAATCCTAACACTTATTCGGAACTTGGCACTACGAGCTACTAGGTTTTGAGCACAAAATTTTATAGTGCCTTACATCCTCCCCCACTTAAATCATTCATCCTCGAATGAGGATTTTTCTTTTTCAGTTGGTTTTGAAAGACATGATATGCAGACTCTTAAAATTTTCACTAACTCCCATATTTTTAGAAAAAGTTTCGCTAGAGTTTCCTTTGTATTATGGACATATCTACTTGTCAGAGAGCCCCTGAAACATATTTTCAAGCTCCATTACACAATTCCTATCATGTCTATAAATGGTATACAATCCATTACCCCCAACAACTGCACGTACTCAATCACTTGCTACATTCTCCACATAAATTAGTTACTTCAATGAGTCCCATATAAGTCAACCGTTTCATCGTACTACATGTGTTTCAATTAATCATTATGAATCTACACTAGTATTAGTTGTTTACTTATCACATAAGTCCCTATAAACTTTCATTTACCAAAAAGAGTTTTGCATGACTTAGACAATCACAACACATAACATTCTTACACCACTAGAGGGATTGCAATACTAAAGCATTTAGGGGAGATATGGGTTGTATTTGCACCAAATGGAACACAACACTAGTTTACTTAAAGATAAGAGTTCGCACGATCACTACTAGACTTGTTCGAACAGATGGGGATATTTTTCTTTCATTTCATCTTCCACTTCCCATGTGGCTTCCTCAACTCAATAAAGCACCACAATATTTATATATCGATGACAAGAACCTTAGCATTACAAACACTACTTTATCATGATGGTACCTGGGCATGTACTGCACACATAAAAACCAACTGCTAAGAAAACAAGAGAAAATATTTTATTTCCACAACACTCTCGGCCTTCAATGGCCTCTTATATCTACAGACTTCTCCAGAACACATTCACGGTAGCAATTTTGACCCCTAAACTTGCTTAACAAGGATAACAAGTAGGTATTTCGCATAAGCTAACTATCAACTAACTTCACCTCTATTAATTTTCACCGGAATGATACACAATTGATCTCCACCCACTTTTTTGGACATAGATCGCATTTTCGCATAAGCTAACTATCACCATTTCGATTAAGGTAACTATCCGTATTTCCATTATGCAATCACATAATAGACCGCATTTTCAACTTCAATTTTGACTAACTCATTGGTTAACTTTGCGATAGAAATGCGGTCCGCATACCTGATCTGCGATCGCATTCTGGATCGTATAATGGAAATTATTTGGAAATTTTGATTCTTGATTTTTAAGGGACCACATGATCAGTGAAAATTTTCTACACATTCCTAACACATATTTGGAACATGGCACTACGAGCTACTAGGTTTTGAGCACAAAATTTTACGGGGCCTTACAATGTTTGGACTGACTAGTTATGAGATGTTGTAAGATTGTGTTGATGCTATGCAGGACCAAGTTGAAAAATGACCACTCTCTGAAGTTTGCAATACAGACCGCACTTCATTTTGTATGGCTGCAAAGGCCTTTGTGCGGGGGCAAGAAATCAATGCGGACCGTAGAGTGGTTTTTCAAAAGTAGAGAGTCTCTGATATTTTCCACCGTGGCTGCAATGCATTGTGTGTTGTCCGTGGTGGTCCATGTGGATGCACTAGATTTCTTGCAGTCCGCAGTGGTCAATTTCCCAGTGCCTCATAGTTTTGAGTATCGCGGTGCCATTTTGTACGGTCCGTGGTGGATAGGTGAGATGGGCCCAGGTCCTTTTTCTATAAATAGGACCTAAGGCCCTCATTTCAAAATTTTAGTTCTTTTTACTCTCAAAGCTTTAAAAAGTACTATTCGTCACTCTAATTGGACAAAAGTAACTGCTAAGGCTCATTACTCATCAGTGCATCTCATCTCTGGTAACTTTAACTCCTTCTCAGTTGTTTAATTTTGTTATTTCCTTTGAATTTTTGTTTCTCTCAGTTTTTTCTTCCTTCGCTTCCTGTTTTTCTTTTAATTTAGTAGCATAGGTTAAGTAATCCTATTTTAATTAGGAATAATTAGTTACAACACTAAGGTAGCACCTAGGGAATCATCAATCGATGAAAATTTGGACTAAAAATGGACAAAAACTTGAACCCTAGGTTGGTGTTGCTGTTGGGCACTCAATGCGGACCGCAATGGATTTTGTGCGGTCCATAGTGCCTTAATGCGGTCCGTAATGCTATCTTGTACGGTCCGTAGTGCCATAGTTCCTTAATGCGGTCCGTAATGCTATCTGACACTTGAGGGCTATGGCCGCAATGGATTTTGTATAGTCTGCAGTGCCTCAATGCAGATCGCAATGCATTTTTTGCGGTTTGCGGTGCATAGATTTAGACAGTGGGTAGTCTGAATCCCACATCTGTGCGGACCGCGGTGGATTTTGTGCGGTCCATGATAGACTCTTTGTGACCGCACCTCATTTGTTACGGTCCTTATTCTGCAACAATTTTTCCTGCAATTCGGAGTTTCATTGTTTTTATTGATACTAACAAAGCAAAATTGAATGTTGCTTGCTGACAATGGTGAAATCACAAGGCAAAGTTGTAAACAATCAGGAAGAGGAAAGACCTCCCGAGGTAGGGGATAAGGAATGATAAGATTAACCCCGCAAGCCCCAAAAAACATCAAAAACACCAGGAGGCTCATAAAGGCTGCTGACACAGCCCTTGACAAATCAGGGAGTAAATATGCACTTTGTCGCGAGGCATAATTAGACTCCGTGCCAGAGCATGTTCATGACTGGCTGAAGAGGAACCTGTTAAGGGATACACCTCCAGTCTCTCCCAGTGCCCAAGCATCAATGCGTATATCTTCTTAGTCATCTGAGAGCTCAGCCGCAGGCAGTGGAAATAAATATTGCACCTCTCCTACAGCTTCACTATCCGGAGAGGGTCCCGTAGCAGAAGAGGGGGAAGAAGTAGAAGGGGGTGAGCCCCAAGTAGGTTGGGTAGATAGGACTAGAAATCCGGAGGCATGGCAGGACCAGTTTGTAAGTGAGGTTGCCTCTCACAAGTACATAGAGTGGTGGCCCGAGAGAAAATTGGTACCTGAGCATAAATTCATCACCCGAGATCTTTTGCCTCAGTACCCCAATGTGTTCAGGAAGTTCAGAGAGAGAGCTGGATGGGATTATTTCATTGGCCACGTGGAGGAGGCCAACGAGCATTTGGTGAAGGAGTTATATACAAATGTGGCCCACATCAATAAGGGAACCGCTGTCACCAAAGTGCGGACTTGAAGGTGAAAGTTGATGGCAAGACCATAAATGATTACTTGGGCTTCCTGGAGGAGGATGAATCATTATATTTGGAGAAGATGGCATTGGGTGACAAAGCTCGTCCTTGGTTGGCAGAGTACTTGGCAATCCCAGGTACCACCCCTAATTAGTTGACTGCGGGAGTGAAGATCCTGAGAATGACACTGAACTTTGAGGCTAAGGGATGGTAAACATTTGTGTGTAGTAGGCTAGACCCCACCACCCACGACAACTCACTCCCTATTCATCGGGCCATATTGGTAGCATCGATCATGGCGGGGTACCCGATTAACATCGGGAGTGTGATATCCCAGGTTATTACACGGGTGGTAAAAGAAGGTGACATATCTTATCCCTTCCCCAACTTCCTGACCATGTACCTAGAGGACTTAGATGTGGAGAAGAGGAAATTTGATATAAAAGTGAAGGCGAAGGCACCGTTCTCTTGGTACAACCTGCAGAGTAATGACAACCCTAAAGGCAAGCACTATAAGGGAAAAGCCACTGGTTCAACTGGCCAATATAAAGAGCCAGTAGTGGTGGTGGCTCCTACTCAGCCTCCTTCCACCTCAGCAGACATGGCCCCAGGTCCATCCACTTCTACAGTTCCAGAGATACCTTCCTCCACTACATACCCATTAACTGCCCACCGCCTGAGCCAGGCCCTCACCAGCATCAGAAACTAGATGCAGATAGCTACTTCTAAGCTGTCTGTACTATCTACTACGGTGGCAGCCCAGTCAGCACCTCCTCCTCTACAGGTCCCACAGTCCATTGAGGACACTCTCAAGGAGCTTCTAGACAACTAGAAAAAGCTCCTAAAGAACAAAAAATTGATTATGGACGTTGTTGATTCACATGGAAAGGCACTAAAGGAACTTGCTAATGAGGCAAAGAAAATGAGAAAGACTCGGGCTTCAAAGGAGTCAGTAAAGGAGCTAAGGGTAGAGGCAGATCGGTTAAAGGTGGATAATTTGCCTTTAGACCTATTGTTGCATGAACCGGTGCCAGCAGCCTAGCCTCAGCCACAGTAGGAGTCAGAGAGGCATCCCGAGAGGAAGAGGGTGATTCCCCGTTCTAACGATGCAGTCATACAGTTGGAGGACCCATAGGGAGGTTCCTCCAGCCTGCCCCAAGACTCAGTCTAGGTCTAGGCCTAGGTCCCAGCAGAGCCACAGATCACAGGGAGCCAGTCATAGGTTCCCGAGTAGATAGAGGACCCAAGCACCCAAACTCAGGATCTCATGCAGACGGAGGGCCCATAGGGGGTTTCTTTTTCCTCTCTTCTCTATTTTTATGCTTATTTTGGTTAGTTGGCATTCAGGACAATGCCAGCTTTCATTTGAAGGGGTAGCCTTATTTCGATATTTGGATGAGTGTATATATGACGGTATTTTATGCTTTCTTTCCTTTTATATTTGGTATGTATATAATTTCATCACTTCATTGCTCTTTTCGCACTTTTTACTTTGGATCTGTATATAAAGTTACGTTCTTATGTTTATATTCATTCTCCCTATTGTATATAAATCCCCTCTTGTACATATTCATTTTTACATTCCGCATTTTTCCTTTCTTAGTTTCTTATTTTGAGATTTTGCAATAAGCCTTTGGTTTTCTTAATGCCACGTTTCTTCCCAAAGGTGGAATTTGTGTGAATTGGGTGGCATTTCCCGATGATGGATGACATGAATACCTTTTTAAGGGTTTGAGTCTGTTTTCTTTTTGCTTTTTAGTAGTTAGTTGGTAAGGATGCTTCAAGGAAAGCTTCACTTGGTCCTAACACATTCGCCTTTGATCCTATGGTCAAAAACAAATCGTTGTGTATAGGATGCTGAAAGTTGTGACCTTAAGACTCTTGTGTTGGCCGATAATCATCAATGGTTTTTTGGGACCATTATGTTGTTTAAATCCTAGCTAAGGTTTTTGTGGGCCCCCAACTCTTTCTTTTAGCAATCCCATAGCTTGTGTGGTGAGAATTTAAATTTCAAATCCAAGTCCTGAGCCATTAGTTTAGAACTTTCCCTGAATGTTTGTCTAGACGAAATCCTAAGTGTAATTTGACTTGAGACTGATTATAGGCTTTCCTTGATCAGAATGATATCTTGAACACTTCCATAGCCTACCAATGATAAAATCCCTAGTCAACCCTTTTGAGCCATAGACCTTTTTCTTTCAAGAACCACGATACAAGCCTTTACCCGTTCCAAAAAAAACTCTTTCTTGCCACCCGATCTTTCCTTAGCACATGGCAAAATCATAAGTTTGGTGGGAGAGATGAGGATTGCAACAAAGTGGTAAAAGGTACAAAATGAAGAAAAGGAAAGGCAATAAAAAAGGAAGAAAATCAAAAGGACAAAAAGAATGATCAATGTAGAAAAGAATGAAGGGATTCAATAAAAATAAAGAATGAAAAGTGTGGAAAGTTGAGAAAGGAGAAAAATATTTGAAGTGCACATGAAAGAGTGACAGTATGTCTCTCTAACCCCTTAGAAAGAAGTGACATGACTTAAAAAGTCAACTGAATGTGTGCCAAAATGAAGCAAAAGAAGTGCTAAAGGGAAGATGGAACCTACTTAGACCAAACATTTCCTACCCTTAACCAAAAGCCTTCACTATGTCTCCACAAAATAACTATATGATCTTGAGTTGAATGAAGCTTACCTTAGTGGTAACTCACATAAGGGGCCAGCATATGGTACTTAGAGCCGGACTTGTGACGTTTCTTTAAGAGAGATGAGTGTATTCCCATTAACCTCATTCTGAGTGCTACAAATCCTAAAGGTGAGTTTTGCTTAGGGAAAGATGAGGATATGTGAGTTTAGGTTCGACAATGACCAAAGTGATAGAAAGAGTTTCTTTGATGTGTTGAGTCAACTCTTGATGTTGAGTTGATGCTCTTGTGCCGCACTAAATCCATGGTGTTTAAAAGAGTGAATGTTGTTAATGATTCATTTGAATTGAGGGCAATTGTTAGTCCCAATTGAGGCTAGATGATGTCACTTTAGGTCAGCTGAATTTTCTTGGATTTACTCTTGAAGGGTGGGTCTTATTTTGTTTGCTTGAGGACAAACAAAAGCTTAAGTTTGGGGGAGTTGATAACTAGGGATTATGATGAATTCTACACTCTTTCTTATTTGAGTTTTGACTAGAAATGTGTACAAAATAGTCTCAAAGGCTTACATATTGTACTTGATTGCAAGGTTTGGTCAACAAGGTGACAATTCATCAAAACTAGCTCATAAAGGAGTGAAACATGCATACGTACCAAGAACAAGTCCAAGCACTGTGTAACAGGACCAATTCGGTTGCACTCCATTCTGTGCAGTCCGAAAAAAGGAGATTCAGAGAGTGCTTAATTCAGACATTCAAGCAATGCGGTCGCAAAGCATTTCATGAGGATCGCATTGGATTCATTGCGGCCGCACTCCATTTTGTGCGGTCTGCAAAGAGAAGGTTCATAGAGTGCTCAATTCAGACATTCAAGCAATGCAGCCGCAAAGCATTTCATGTTGACCGCATTGGATTCATTGCGGCCGCACTCGATTTTGTGCGGTCCGCAAAGCTGGAGTTCAGAGAGTTGCTGATTTTGGGAATATTTCCAATACGGTCTGCGGTCCTTTTTGTGCGGACTGCAACATAAGCCACCGTGGCCACGGTGCATTTTGTGCGGCCCGTAGTAGCCAAGTTCAGAGAATAGAAGTTTCAAGCCAAGAGTCTTAGTGTGACCGCACTCGATTTTGTGCGGTCCACACTAGCTCCGCAGGGGCATTTTTGTCCAGAAAATTCGACCTAGTATAAATAGTTTTTTCCCATTTTTAGGTCATCAGATAAAATTTTACGCAGAGACGTGCTCGTGAAGAGTAACCTTTTACTATTTTGAGTAATTTTACAATAGTTTTATCATTAAATCTTCAAGTTATATAAATACACTCTTTTACAAAAAAATAATTCTCTGCCTTCTCTCTAGGAAGAAGGGTGAATAGTGATCCCGTCACTATTCATTGGCCATAAATACGACATACGGAGGTGAATTCTCGCAATTTTAGTCTCAAAATATTCATCTTATAATTGTGCACAACCTCCATTTGGTTTTACCTTCAAATCTTTAACCATTTGTAAGAGATCTTAAGTTTCATTTTCAAATTACTGTAGCATTCAGTTTCTGCAAAACTGCTTCGTTGCTCTTCTTTGTAGTGTGTTTATTATGATTTTCTTTCAATTCAATGGATTATTGAAGAACTACATGGCTGTATATCAACTCTCTTGATTCTCAAATTTTTGAAACTCACTGTAGCAGCGAGTTTTATTAATTCCAACAATTCAACCAAGATCTTATTTTTAACGTGAATTGTTTCTACTGATTCACCATTTTTTCTGGAGTGTTGAAGAGTTCCTGGGAATGAAAGAGGTACTTGGATTAAAGTTATCGCATATTTCTTGTTGTATATTCGAAATGGACTACAGAGAGAAATATTGCATCTTGGGGTGCCATCTCATTTCTTTTAGCTTCTGGGGAAAATTGGGCTACCATATTATGAACCTATATTGAAGAAGCTAGATTGACAACATTCTACATTTATACGTATAAAGATTGGTCATAAACTTCAAGGATTAAGGATCACTGTAGCGTACAACAACTACATTTTTTAAGAGAAGAAAACACATTTAGCTAGCAGCTAGTTCTTTGCGAGCACGTGAGTTCCTTCTGGTTTTGAGCTACATTGAGGTCATCAATAGCCTCCTCTTCCGGAGGCCAGTCTCCTCCAATGACTGGTTTGCCTTCATAAGTTCCTACTGTCGTACCTGAGAATAGCACACAGACAAAAACACCATTAGATTACTCAAACATTCTTAGACCAAACACAATTAATGTAAGCATACAAAGCATTTCAAATGAGAAAACTACTGTTGATCCAATCCCTTTAAGAAGAGCAGCTTTTGTTAATGGTCAGCCATTAGTTACATTCACTGAGGCAGAAGTGGAACACATGATTGTGATTGAAGGGCTTCAATATGCAGTAGTTGGTAAGTTTGCATACGGATGGCCAGAACTGAGTGAGATTCGTCGAATTGTACCATCACAATGTGGAATAAAGGGTGAATGTAGGATTGGCTATTTGAGAGACAGGCATGTCCTTATAAGTATGACATTTGGCAGGATTTTGTTGATTTTACGTCTAAAGGAACTCAATACGTCAAGGACAAGAATGGCCAAGAATACCAAATTCGACCTCTCATATATGATGTGAAATTTAAGGCAAGAGAAAAAACTCCAGTGGCTATGGCTTGGATCTCTTTTCCGGGTTTATTACCTACTTACTTTGTAAAATAGTGTATTTTTTCACGTTCCTCTGCTGTTGGGAAACCGTTACATTTGGACATGGCTACTATAAATAAAACATGACCTAGTTGTGCGAGGGTCAAAGTTCTAGTAGACTTGTTAGCGGACCATCCCAAAAATGTAAGAGTGGAATGAAGTTTTAGGTGAAACAAGGACTGAATGGATAAACATCAAGTATGATATGATTCCTAAGTATTGCAAGGAATGCAAATTTCAAGGTCATGATTATTTTGAATGCTGGAACTCTCATTCGGAATTATCACCTTATCATCAAAGCAAGCAAGGTGCTGAAAATAAAAAGGAGCAGACTCAGTTGCATTATAATCAACCATTGATGATCATAACGAGTGGGAAAGTTGTAGGTAATGTCAATCCACCTGGGGAACAATGGAAGGAAGATAGAGACAATCGTATCAAGAACAATGGAAATCATATGATTACAGGGAAAGAAATTGTACCAGTTGATTCAGCTAAAGGGCAGCATCTGCAAGGATCTGATAGTTTAACTCAAAATAATGTTATAGCGTCAAAGGATTTCAAGCCAGCTCAGGATAACGTACAGCTGCCTCAAGTGGCTGTTAGTAATCAGCAATATCGTGATGCAGTAGGTAAGGAAATTGTACCAGTTCAAAGTAATGATCAGCAAGGAAATGGAAAAACAAGAGAGGAAGTTGCTTCAGATGATGCATTAGATAATCAACAAATTCAGATAAATAATAGGTTTGCAGCATTAGAAGACCAAGATGGTGATGAGGAAGACAATAAACAACAGGTTGTTATGAAAGAAATTTTTTTTTTCAACAACACTAGAAGCTAATACTAACAATGCAAGAGGTCTAAATCCTAAAGCAGCTCATTTTACACCAAAATCTACTGGAGCAGGAAGTACATCAAAGACAGGCAAGAAAAGTATTCATAATGAAAAGGAGAATGCAATAGGTGAAGGCAGTAAAAAAGAACCTACAACAGCTTGGATCAGCAGAACATTCAAGAAGAATCATGTTGAAACTAACCAATCCTGTCAGGAGATTCCATCGCAGGCTACTGATATTGATGCAGTGTTTAAAGTAGCCAATCATGATAGCACACTGCATTCTAATGGTAGAAAAGTTTGGAATAAACAAGATGAAGAGGATCCAGATAAAAGTGCCCTACCAGAGGGTGCTAGTGGAGAAGAGGAATCATCAGATGAAGAAAATGATCAGGAAGAGCAAAGTGTCAACAATAAAAACAAGGAACAAACAACAAGTGAAAGAATCTGGGTCAATGAGGAAGAGAGTTTGCTAGGAGAGAATAAGCAGATAACAACAAAGGAGAGTGACAATCAGAAAATTTTGAGTCCTAATCCTAGCAAGGTTTTACCTCCAGCTAAACCCAATATAGCTGTGGAAAAACCTAATGAAGAAACTGACAGAAGTAATGCAGATAAACAAGTCATAGCAACAGGACAGTCAGTTCACGAGAGGAGGAACACAGTCATGATCCCTACTAATGTCCAGCAGCAGTTGACACAACCAAAGGAAAATTGGGAAGTGGAGGAGCTAAATGGTGCCAGAGGAAAAGATTTGGATGATGAATCTACTATATAAAATTTTAATAATGTGGCGAGGCAATGTGATCTTTTACCTAGGCACATGGACAAAGGCAGATCATAAGGTAGAGGCAAGAAGAAAAATACAAGGGAGATTCAAAGTTCAGTTCCTGGGGTTCAAACACGAAAGACCCTAACCAAATCCCACAATCAATGATGAATGCTATCATTTGGAATGTGAGATCAGTGAATACAAAGAAAGCATTTGAGAGGCTTATTACTATGCACAGGCAACATCATTATCATTTCATAGGAATCATGGAGCCAATGTAGAATCCTAGGAAGCTAGAAACATACAGGAGGAAAATTTGTATGTTGCAGGCCTTCTCTAATGTTTCAAACAAGATATAGGTTTTTGTAGATGAGGATCATGGTGTAGAGGTGATGATTAATGCATAACAATAATTGACGATGAAGCTGACAAATATGGATACTCAAACCTCTTTCATTGTCACATTTGTTTATGCTAAATGTGATTCCATAGAAAGAATTGAACTATGGGATAGTATGTATAACCTTGAAAGGGACATGACTCTGCCATGGCTTATGGCGGGAGATTTTAATGTTATTTGGGATGAAGAGGAGAAGTTTGGTGGATTGCTAGTATCAATGAATGACGTAAATGATTTTAAGCATTGTTTCAATACATGTAACCTCACAGATTTAGGCTTTAAAGGAAGTATATTCACTTGGTGGAATGGGAGAGCTGAAGATGATTGCATTTTTGAGAGACTTGACAGATGTTTGGTAAATCTGGAATTTCAGCAGATGTTTCCTACAATTGAAGTCACTCATTTATCTAAAACAGGATCTGATCACAGTCCTATAGAACTGACATGTAACACTAATGTTATTCCATTTAAGAAGTCTTTTAGATTTCTTAACTTCTGGACAAAACATCCTACTTTCAAGGATGTAGTGAAGGAGAATTGGAAAGTTGATTTTATCGGGGATCTTTTCTTTATGTTTAATCAGAAGCTAAAGAGGTTGAAAAAGGCTCTATATTTATGGAGCATAAATACATATGGGGATATTTTTCAGAAAATTGCAAGCTTGGAGGAAGTGGTGCTTGTTCATGAGGCTGAATTTGAAAGAAATCCTACACAACAAAGCAGAAAAGGGCTGCAGAAAGTTCAATCAGAACTGATCAGATACCTGGCTCTAGAAGAGGAGTTTTGGAAGCAGAAGGCTGGTATGAAATGGAAGATGGAGATAGGAATACCAAATGTTTCCATGCACAAGTGAATGGTAGAAGGAAGATACTACAACTAAAAAGGATTCAAAACTCATAGGGAAACTGGTTGGAGGAAAATTCAGAAATAGCAGAAGAAGCTTTGACATTTTTTCAAAACCAATTTCATGAGGGTACAGCTCCTACAGATTTTAGGATAATAGAGAACGTACCTTCAATGGTAGACAGTGCACAGAATATGTCATTGATGCAACAGCCTACAAGAGAGAACATTAAGATTGCACTACTGGGGCTGAATGGTGAAAGTGCTGGAGGACCAGATGGATTCACAGGTTGCTTCTTCCACTGTTGCTGGGATATAATTGAGGAAGACATAGTGGAGATGACAAAGGCTTTCTTCAATTTCCATGACCTTCCCAGATTCATAACTCACACAAACCTAGTATTGCTGCTAAAAAAGAAACATGTTGAAACATTTTCGGATATGAGACCTATTAGCCTGAGCAACTTCATCAACAAAGTGTTTTCTAGCGTAATACATGAAAGAATTGTTGGAATTCTACCAAATCTGATTTCAGAAGAACAGGCTAGCTTTGTCAAGGGGAGAAGCATAGTAGAAAATGTACTGCTAACTCAAGAGATAGTTGCTGATATCAGATTAAGCACTAAGGCAGGACCTAATGTTGTTCTAAAGCTGGACATGATGAAAGCTTATGATAGACTGTCTTGGCTCTTTATGAAAAAGGTTTTAAGGAAGATAGGATTTGAAGAAAGGTTTATAGGCATGATATTTGGACTTGTCTCTAATAACTGGTACTCAGTGCTGATTAACGGACAGCCCTATGGTCTTTTCAGATCAACCAGGGGTGTGAAACAAGAGGACCCATTATCACCTACATTGTTTATCTTAGCAGTAGAAGCAATGTCATGAGGTTTGAATGCACTACATACCAACCTGCACTTTTCTAGATTTGGAATGCCAAAAGTAGAGTCCCAAGATCAATCATCTAGCTTATGCTGATGATACAATCATTTTTTTCTTCATCCGATGCTACTTCTTTGAGACTGGTGATGGAAGTCTTGAAAGCCTATAAAGATGCATCTAGTCAGTTAATCAACTTGACAAAATCAGCTATTTATTTACATAAATCAGCTAGTGCAGAAGTGATGGACAAGGTACAGAGGATCACTGGTATATCTAAACAGAATTTTCCATTCACATACATGGGCTGTCCAATTTTCTATCTCAGAAGGAACATGGATTATTACAAGGAGCTCATCACAAAGGTAATGGACAGACTACAGAATTGGAAAGGAAAGTTACTATCAATTGGTGGAAGGGCAGTACTTATAACTAGTGTACTTCAAAGTATGCCTATACACATGCTATCAGTAGTAAATCCCTCGGCAAATGTAATTAATATATTACACAAGATTTTTGCACAGTATTTTTGGAGTAACTCGGTTGGTGTATCAAGCAGGCATTGGGCATCCTGGAACACTCGATGCTTACCATGTGAAGAAGGTGGTGTTGGATTCAGATCCTTGCATGATATGTCCATAACTTTGTTCTGCAAATTATGGTGGAATTTTAGACAAAACCAACCCTGTAGAGTGCATTTATGAGTCAAAAATATTGCAAAAAGCTCAATCATATGATAGTACCTTGGAGACATGGATCTCATGTGTGGAGGAAAATGCTTGAATGCAAAGATCGTATTGAGCATCAAATACTATGGCAGCCTAAGATGGGATCTTCATCATTCTGGTTCGAAAACTGGATAGGCCTGGGAGCTCTATATTTTGTCACACCATCAGATTTTTCCTGCGATGAGTCAATTCAAAACATTTATGATATGGTACAGAATGGACAATGGGATGAGGAACTGGTCAACGAGATCTTACCAACTGATCTTGCGACTCATATTCTGGAGAACTTAAAACCACCAGCAATGGAGTTTGTTCTTGACAAACCTTTATGGATGCTTGAGACTAGGGGAGAGTTCAGTGTGAATTCAGCGTGGGAATACTTGAGAAGAAGGAACGAGCCATGTAATGCATATATAAAAACCTGGGTAAAAGTTCTCCCTTTTAATATTGCATTTTTCATGTGGAAATTATGGAGAAACAAATTACCTCTGGATGATTACTTCAGAAGGTTGCGGTACTCAATGGCATCAAAGTGCTGGTGCTGTGCAGAACCAAAAGAAAAGACAATGCAGCACTTGTTCTTTACATCAAGACCTGTCAAAACTGTATGGAAATTATTTTTGGGACCAGCAGGGATTACAACAGATGGAATTTCTTTTCACCGGGCTATAATTAGATGTTGGACAGCTGATGTCTTACCTAGATTACAGCCTATTCTTCAGGCCTTACCATCAGTGATAGTGTGGGAATTGCGGAAAATAAGGAACAGCTAAAAACATGGAGATGCAGTCACAGTTAGTAGAGTGATTTACCATATATCCACGACCATGCAATCACTAGTCAAGCTCAAGAAACCAGGAATGCAGAATGTACCCCATAAATGGCCAGACTTAGTTAACATGATGGAGAATTACACACCAGCTCTGCAATACACTAAAGTTCTATGGGATTATCCAAGTGAAGGATGAATAAAAGTGAACACTGATGGGGCTTCGAGGGGCAACCCAGGCAGAAGTGCTATTGGCTATGCATTAAGGAATGAAGAGGGGGATGTCATATTTGCTTGTGGAAAGGAAATCCAGGATGGGACAAACACAACTATAGAAGTAAGGGCAATGCTTGAGGCAATGAAATACTGTATAGAGAATGACTATCTGCTAATCGAACTACATACAGATTCAACGTTACTTAAGAAGGTCCTTGATGGAGAATGGACTGTTCCATGGAATATTGCTGTGGAAGTGGAGGAGATCAAGGAGCTGATGAATAGGAGCAATGTAACAGTGTCTCATACTCTCAAAGAAGGTAATAGATTAGCAGACTATCTGGCTAACTATGCACTAGATCAAGGAACAATTGAAGCTCATAATTTCTGGGAGCTAGACACTCAAGGAAGGAAGATAGTGAATGATGATAAATCAAGATGCCCTTATCTGCGTGTAAAAGTGATGAGAAGATAAGTGAGGAAGAGGTAACATGGTGTAGATAAATGGTGGTAATACTGGGAGTTTTGGAAAGGAGAACCAAAGGTACAAAAGCAAGGTAGTATACATGTTATGATCAAATCCTTGGGGAGGAGATTATAGCATACATTTTTTATACTAACAGTTTGTTCTTGTATGCAGGTACCGCTATGACATATATACTTTATTCTCTAATGACTCCCCATTTGGTGGTATTAGTACCTGTTACTCAATCCATAGGAGAAAAGTTTAAAATAATATATAGAATGGCATCAAGAACAGGAAATATCACAAAAAAGGTTAAAAAGAGATGGGCATCAGACAGAGAGTGCAGTAACACAAAAATGTATCAACTACCTGGTTTTACAAGACATGTACCTACTAATAAAAAAAATGGCACACATGGTCTTCATGCTGGAAAGCACGTGATATGGCGTTAAAGATGAAGGCTGCACAGATTTTGAGCTTTAGTGCTTTGGTTATTTTAATCAAAGAATGGGAGAAAATGCCAAGAAATGGGGTTCTCAAGGTAGGAAAGTGCGTTGGTAAATTTAAAATAGGAGTAAAAGTCACAGAAGCATGCATCAAAATGTCGAGGAGTATTGGTCAATGTGTGACCAAAGCTTTCAGACACGATGCAAGCCTGTTAATGCACATGCTCATATGAATGCTTTTGTTATTTTAATCCAAGCATGGGTGCAAATGTCAAGAAATGGGGTTCTCAAGGTAAGCATTTGCTTTGTGGTAATACAAGGCACACCTCCTATGGAAATTAAAATTCGACAATCACATCTTTTAGTGCAAGCTTGTCCAGTTGCTCCATATGCACTCCTAGAAAGCTAGAATTTTTGCTCCCATGCTTCCTTGGTAACAAAAAGTAGGAGCAATTACATCCTACTCGCGCTTGGACTACAGCAATGTCTGGGAATGAATTTTCAGATCACGAGTGAAACAAAGGGCATGACCATGTGGAATCCAAGTCAAAAAGCAAGGACTGGAATTAATAAATTATGGCTTCACAAGGGCCAAGAAAGGCAAGGCCATAAAATGATAAACAAATTGGTGGACTGGACAATTGATATTATAAAAACAAATGGGATACTACATTCAAGGTGCTGGAATATAATATTATTTGGTCTTCATCTTGAGCAAAACAATAAGATAAAGGCAGTGTAAAGAAGCAGGAAACAAAGGGGGGACCAAGCGTGTTCTACAATGGCTGCACATGCCAACAATATTGGACACCACAAAGTTTTACAAGCATGATGTTTTTGGCAGATGCTCATGCATCGAAAGACAGTTGTGGGAATCTCAAGGGGACATCACATGACCACAAGCTACAGTATCCATATGCTACAGTAAACGCATGTTGAGTTTCAAACTTAATATTGATAATAGGACTCATGTAATCGTCAATGTTTATCTTTTTCATTTTTGTTAGACCACCTGACACTGTAATTTTATTTTATTTGGATTTTTATTTATTAAAAAAATAGCCCTAGGCACTTGCCTAGCGGTTTGCCAAAAAGAAATCTCCAAGTTTTAGTTAGTAATTAAATATTATGGGTTTATCTTCATCCATTTCTTTGTTTTCTTCTATTATCACGAGAAGCTAGACCCATTAGCTGGAGTTGTGGCTCAACCCTAGTGTGGGTAATTGATGGGTCATGTGTTTTAAGGCTTGAATGTCTATGGGTGTTTGATATTTGGACTAATTTAGGATTTTAGTATTGAATTAGTGGTTGCAAACACTAGTTTATGCTATTTGACTTGGCTCTTCTTGAGAAAGAGAGCCTAAGCCTAGGAAAATTATTCCAACAAGAAATTGGGGCGTATTCAAGAGATTGATAGCCCCAACTAAAGGGTTAAACCTAGATATAATAATACCCGACTTGAACCTCAATTGCTTGCACAAATTATCATACCCAATTGGTCTTGAGAAAGTCAATTAGGGTAAAATCGCTCAAACTATCGAGAGGTATATAGTGAGAAGTATACTGCAATGGTTATATCGTAATACCCAAACATGACAACCTAGCCTTAGACTCGAGAACCCGTCAAGTATCCACCTACGAGAAAGTCACTTCCCTAGTGCCTTTTAACTATTTAGACAACCTTCAATAGTTTACTCTTACCTCAACTTCGCTTAATTTAGAATCTTACTAGAATAAATTTAGAAGTAATATCAAAACCAACTATGTTTAGAAGTGCAATTAGGAACAACTACGCAACTCCAATTTAGATAGAAACTCAATTCCCATCTCTAGCTCCCAGTGAAAATCGATCCCGACCTTCTCAGGTAAATACTGCTTCGACCACTCTTGTTACTTTGTAGTAGTGCAGGGTTGGCCTCAGTCAATAGATTTTTGGATTTGATTTTGCTCGAAAATAACTTGAGTCTTGAGTTTAAAAATAAAACCAAGTCACCAGATTTGAATTCCCGCTTCAAAATCTTCTTGTCATGAACAAACTTTATTCTTTCCTTGTACATGGCCGCACACTCATACGTATGGATACGGAATTCTTCCATCTTATTAAGTTGTGTCATTATTAGGTAAGCAACTTCGACCCAATGAAGATTCAACTTATTCAATGCCCACATGACTTTGTGTTCAAACTCCACTAGCAAGACTTTGTGTTCAAGCTCCACTAGCAAGACATGACTTATCAAAAATGAACCGGTATGGTGAGGTGCCAATGGGAGTCTTAAATGTTGTGTGATACACCCACAATGCATTATCTATCTTGGCCAGTCACCTATTTACATTAACAGTTTTTGTTAGGATGTTTTTGATCTCCCTGTTGGAAACTTCAACTTGGCCACTCGACTGAGGATGATAATGGGTGGCCACCTTGTGCTTGATGCCATACTTTTCGAGCAGCCCGGTGAAGGCCTTTTTGCAAAGATGAGAACCACCATCACTAAGGATGGCCCTGGGGATACCAAACCTCATAAATATGTTCTTCTTTAAGAAAGTGGTTGCACTATTTTCCTCATTGTTGGGAAAGGAGATTGCTTGGACACATTTGGAGATACATTTCACTGCCACCAAGATATATGTCATGCCATAAGAGCTCACGAAAGGACCCATGAATTCTATCCCCCGCACATCAAAGATCTCGATCTCCATTACAAAGTTCATAGGCATCTCATGTCTTCTAGAAATTAACCCTTGTCTTTGACATTGATCACATGCCTTGACTATTTGATTTGAGTCTTGGTAGATCGATGGCCAATAGTAGCCACATTCAAACACTTTTGTTGAAGTACGGTTTCCATTATGATGGCCCCCAACTGGGGAGTCATGACAAGATTTGAGAATTGGCATTATTTCTTCTTCTAGAACACACCGCCGAATGATGTTGTCAGCACAAATACAGAACAGAAAAGGTTCCTCCCAATAGTATTTTCTGCACTCCCGCAAGAACTTTTTCTTTTAATAAGCTTCCAATCCATCGGGACTAAGGTTACTAACCAGAAAGTTAGCGATGTTGCCATACCAAGGAGCGAATGTGCTAGACAATGCCAATAGGTGCTCATTTGGAAAGGCATCATAAATTTCAAGATCTTCTTTTGGTCTCCCTACCTCTTTAAGCCTAGATAGGTGATCCGCAACTTGACTCTTTGTCCCTTTCCGATCCTTGACTTCAAAGTAAACCCATATAATAAATAATGGTTTAACATCCTTCTTATCCACGAGATAGCATAGAGCGGCATGATCGGTGTAAACTATCACTTTGGACGCCAACAAATAGGCTCGGAATTTTTCAAAAGCATAAACAATGATAAGTATTTCTTGCTCAGTCACAGTGTAATTCATTTGTGCATTATTGAGTGTCTTGCTTGCATAGTAGACATGATGAAGTATCTTATTATGCCGTTGACCAAGTACCACCCATATAGCTACACCACTAGCATCAGACATGAGTTCAAACGAAAGGGACCAATGAGGTGTGACAATAATAGGTGTCGTGGTATGCTTTGCTTTCAATTCCTCAAAAGCCTTGAGACACTTCTCATCGAATTCAAACTTAGCATATTTTTTCAGGAGCTTGCAAATAATTTTGATCCATTCTTCTTTTGATTCTGTCACGACCCAAAATCCACTAAGGTGGTCGTGGTGGCGTCGGACACCTCTGTCAGGCCAGCCAATTAACTTATCAATTAATTCCTCTTTTAATACTTTTGAAAACCTAAGGTTTTTCCTTTTTGTAAATAAAAGTTCACTACTAGAATTCAAATTTAAATGATAACAATTAGTACAATCCGTTGTACACCATCCCAGAAATCCGGTGTCACAAGTGCATGAGCTACTACTGATAAGGAAAATAAAAGACAATATCCAACCGTAATACAATGGATGGAAAATTAAATACAGTACATTGGAAGGAACTACTCTAGTTGCGGTCGCCTCAATGATGCAGCTCACCTAGTCCCAGCATCATCCATGCTGCTATGCCCAATAGGCTGCTAGAGGTGTATATATACCTGTGCAACAAAAATGCACAGAAGTGTAGTATGAGTACGTAATATACGTGTACTCAGTGAGTATCCCGCCTAATCCCGAAGGGGTAGAGACGAGATGGCCAACTCCGACACTCACTCGAGATCAATTAAGAATATTCTATAAGTGCGAGAATAATCATGGATGTGTATAAAGGTTCTAATTGTGAAGCCAGCAAACAGGTAAACACATTCAACAATAAATCAAGGGCTTCTAAAATCTGTTCTTTATTATCTTATCAACTTATGTCAAGCCACATAGGGCCAATTCCACATTTACAAATTTCTGAGTAACAGATAAACATGCACAAATCATGCCGAGGTCGACGGCCCGCTCCAACAGAATGTAAATTGTGCACTGCCGAGGGTCGAGCGGCACGA
>MU746756.1:0-24711 GCA_026770625.1 Nicotiana glauca
AAGGACTGTTCTGTGCTTTTCAACTTCCTGGGTACCCCATCTCGCTCTTCTCTTCCCGTAACCCTTTCATTTCTAACATGAAGCTGCTCATCCTGGAGCTCTTCTTGTATGAATCGAGGACCTTGTGGGCAACCTCTGAGGTGTGATATTGGGCATTGTGAGCTTTAAGTGGGTATTCATTATTTGGGGTATTGGATATGACATGAGAGTAATTTTGGGGAGATGTAACTAGAGGATGAGTGATGGAGATACTAGGGTAGTTGGGAAAATTATGGTAAGCGGGCGTATCTGGGGAATATGGAGGATCATCTGGCATTGTGTTGGGAGTTTGGGTAAGGACAGTATCTGGAAAAATTGGTGGCGGGGGTGGTGCCTTCCCAATCATCCAGGCCTGATACATGTCCGCCATGTGTTGTCTTAACATCCGCACCTCTCCAGCCAACCCGTTATCCCATTCAACCAACTGACATCGGGCACCGGTATCAACCAACTCAGTTCTATTGTTATTTGCCATTGCCTTTTATCCTTGTGTTGTAAAGAAGAGTTACCACTTTGAAACCACAAACCAACCACCTTTCTGGAATAACATGACAAAATGAAACCATCACGTTAGCGTTAAGGCATTTAACATATTGGTAACAGCTTTTGATAGGTCGCCTGCGTCATCCCGGCTTTTTCCCTTATTTCCAATTGTAAATTTTCTCTTTCTTTGTTTGTTTTTCCGCTCTTTTCTTTTCCTTTTTGCCTTTTTGTTGTTTTTCCTCTTTTTTCTTTTTTCTTTTTTCTTTTTTTTCTTTCTTTTCTTTTTTCTTTTGGTTATGGTCGAATCCTATGTAGATTGCCTACGTATCATGACCCCGCATGAATCAGACCAAGCGTAGTTCTTGCAAATTGAATGCAAAAATAAAGGGATAATTTTTGGGATTTCATATTATATTAATAAGAGATACTAGANATACAAACTCGATGATTAAAACTAGATCAAGAGTACATCAAAGCTTCACATCCTGGGGCCCGCGGGGCATCACTCGGCATCGCCGCAGGCCTGCGCAAGACTGAAAAGGTTCCAATGTCAACGGTGACTATTTGAAGAAAACTGGCCATGTAATGACTTATTTTCACTTAACAAAAATGAAAAGTGTCTATCCTTCAAAAACATTTATTTTAAGAAAACAAAGACTCAGTTTTGCAAATACGGCCTTTCAGCACTTCCGAAAGGGAGATTTAAGGCCGTGCCCGCAAATAGTTTTAAAATGACTCAGGGTGGTTGTTCTTGTAAAAACGTCCTTCCGGCGCCCTTTTGGGGACATTCAGCTTATTTTTCAACAAGAATGGCGTCACCCGACTTATTGGATAAAAATTAAAATTTTGGTATTATTTGGCTATTTTTGCAAAAGGGGTGGTTGGACCCGATGAGGGTTGCCTACGTATCTCACATCCGGTGAGAATCAAACCAGCGTAGTTCGGGCAGATTGGATGCGGGCGAAAATTAAAAACAACTAAACATATGTTTTTGTCTTTTCTTGAAAATGATAAAAATGCAAAATCTATTTGAATTTTCTTTTCCCCCTTTTTGGTTTTCATATTTTTCTTTTCCTATAAAAAATGTAAAAAAAATATAACTGGGCCCCACTCGCTTTATTTTCACACTTCACCCTCTTTATTTTCATTGTCAATATTTTCTTTCTCTTTTCTCCTTTTTCTCAAAAATTCGGGAGAGTTTCGGCGCTACTTGGACATTAGTTTTTGCTTAAATCATGTAATAAACTATCTACACTATTATTTCTTTTCCTTATTCCAAAATTCAAGCCGGTCAGCGCGCGAGTCCAAGACAAATAAATGCAACACGTAAAATGCATCATGGTGGTCTTTTCATATCCGGTTACCTGTCCTAGATGGACCCAACCCCTGTGTTGAGTCCCCTAAGTCACATGCACGTGATGCAAATAAGCGCTCCTACTAGAGATCCGGCATGAAGTCAAGTTATTCTAGGTTCAAAACTTGGGTATATGTTCTAGACTATGTACCCGAGCGGACAACTCGAGTCGAAGAGGGGGCTACGCACTGGGAACCAAAAGGCCATCCGGCTTAGTAACTTGTCCGGCCTCTTTCTTATTTCAAGTATGACATTAACAGAATAGGGAGTCTTAACCAGTAAGCACATCCCCTGGGGTGAGAAGAGAAGGGTTTCGTAGCAGATTTTATATACTGTTCAGATAATATCAAAGCGGTAAAAAGCAACATTTTGCACATTAGGTCCAAACATGTAACAAAATCCAATAACAGATAAAGCCAAACACAACAATATATCTAAGCTCGAATTCTGAACCCTGAACCGCAGTTCTGGGTTCTTGTCCCCAGCAGAGTCGCCAGAGCTGTCGCACCTCACTTTTTTACTACACCCGTAAGAGCGTAAAGAAGTTTTTCCAATTAAAGGACAATCGGAGCGGGATTTATTATTAATATTCAGAGTCGCCACTTGGGAGATTAATGGTGTCCCAAGTCACCGGTTGAATCCCGAACCGAGGAAAATTATGACTCTATTTAACAGTCCACGATCCAGAAATCCGAGTAAGGAATTTTGTTAACCCGGGAGAAGGTGTTAGGCATTCCCAGATTCCGTGGTTCTAGCACAGTCGCTCAACTATTGTATTTGATTTTATCTGATTTCAAAACATGTTCTAACTTATGGGCCTTTAATTAGTAACCTGCTTTTATTTTTATTTTAATAAGAATTGCAACGTCGTGAAAATGAGCCTCGAACCACGTCGCACCAGTGCACCCGCAGTTTTTGACACATTTCGACTTCGTTGAGATTTGGATTTGGGTCACATAAATGTGCACCCGTATTTAAGAAGGTAAAATTATTTAAAGTGCGTGCCTAAAGAGACTATCACATTAATATCTTTGGGGAAGGCCGTAAAATTCGCTAAACGGCCCGTCCCGAAGTCTAGGTATTTTAATATAGATATTAAAAGAGGTCCCCGCAACTTTGTATTTTGTTTGGCGAGGCTCGTCTCCTTATTTTTTTAAAGGCAACCTAAAAGTGACTATGGTTCTCTATGTTTATTTTGTCTCTAATGGCATAACAAAATTCTAAGTATTTATTTTTGAATTAAAATAAACTAGATGGTAATTCTGTATTAAGGCCGCCCATTGGGCTCCGAGATAAGCCCAAAAAAAGAGTGATGCACTTATGCCATACCAACGAAATGCCAGTCAAGGCCTGGGCCTGAGTCCAAACGTGAGAGGGGTTGACATGGACCTGGGCTCGCGATTCAGGTGTTTTAAGGCCCAAATGGCTGTTGATAGTAGCTTAAATTGGGTCCAAATTGCTGTCAATGATTATGACAAAGGGAACAATATACAATTATTCAAGTTAACAAGCTGCCAGTCATTTGAATTACAAATTAAAGCTCACATCACCCGAATATATGGATACTCATGACCACATCAAATTATCCAATCAAATTAATTAATGATTCACACTTAGCTCGAGTAAACTACTGATATTAATTACTAACATGTAATCACTTTTCTTACGTTGACAAGGTGAACTTAATGGAATGAAAAGAATGATATTAAACCAGCATGATGATACTAACTACTGTAGCGCAGCATTGCTTTGAATAAAATCCTACATCAATTGTTATTCCAAACCAGTCCCACCTTCTGCTTGTAGATAAATGCTAACTAAAACTAATATTGAATTATACAAAGTCCATAATTACTAACTACAAACCAATAGTCCAAAAATAGTCCAATTATCACAAATTATAAAGGTTCCCATCGTCCAATTCCCTACTGCTATTAATACTATGCATCTAAAATACAGATCTACATGTCATTAAATGAATCAACATCAAATAAGCATGATCTAGATTTCATTTCTGCAACTAGCCAATACACACAGGTTCAGTTCTTTAACACCAAATGAGGCTGTAAAAGTACCTAGAAGTTGAGATACAAATAGAAGAAGAAGAGGAGGTCAGCCACAGCACACAATAGTGTCAACAACAAGTCACAATAGCAGTGAATTGATGATCAGAACAACTCAGCACAGAATGAGAAGCCCAAAATGATTTTCAAAGAAGAATAACACCAATAACAGACCAGGATCCATTACAGAAACCCAAATAGACTCAACACTAATCCCAAAACAGATTCTGAAACCAACAGCCATCAAAATCAACCTAAAACAGTCTCCAGTGAACCCAAGCACACTCAGAAGATGCCCCAAATACCACCAAATGTATCAGCAAACAATTATAGGCCAGGTGAAGCAATTCAGAAGCTGAAATTAACAGGACATTTTCAAAGGGACAGTACTTCTCATTTTTTTTGGTTTTGTAGAGGTTTTCTACTGTTTCTGGATTTTTGAATATATGAATTCCAAAGCTCAGATCTGGAAGTTAAAAGGAGAGCTATCAGGGGAATTTTCAGGCTGCCAAAAAAACTTCTTTTCAAGGCATTATTCATGACCTTTTATAGGCCAAAGGAGGGGCAGCCCTCACATTTTCTATTTTCCCTATTAGTCCTTATTTATTTTCAGATTAGTCCCTTATCTCTTTGGATTGTGACTTAAGCAAGTATGCACATTTTCTGAAATTCTAGTTTACTCCCATCTCTAGGAGGTTCTAGAGGTTTCAGATATAATCTACACACTCCTAAGTCTTGCCAATTACCCGAACTACCCTTGAACTTGTGAGAAACTACCAAATGACTCTAACTTTGCCCAATCTCTTAATTATGATTATCTATCAACTAAGCCTAGTCAATTAACAGCATCAAAGTAAATAATGAATTGAAACATACATCAAAGAATGATTCGAGCCAAACAAAATTAATCAATTGTCACACTAATTTTTCAGTAATGAACTGAGTCTAATAAAAACATGCTGATAACAAGACTAAGCTAAGAGACCAGGCAAATGGCAATCCAATAAGGCCATAATCAGACATGGAATCAAATAAAAATCCACAGAATTCATGATGAGAGAATAAAACTAATCATGCAAATTAAACTGAAATTAGCCTATATGAAACTAAGAACAAATAACAGAAAATTAAACCAATCGAAAAACTCACTTATGGGCTTGGGGGCTGCCACCGCTTGATTCAGAATTCAAGCAATCTTGTGGTCATTTGACCATCAATGACGGCACAGAAGTCACGAGAAAGACGAGGAAGGTTTCATGGCACAGGTTTGGCGAAGTTTGATGAAACCGGGTTTTGCCGGAAAATTTTGAACCCAAATTCGAGCCAATCTACCCATAGTTGAGGGATGGGGTTAAGGGGGTTCGATAGAGGATGAGGAGAGGAAGCTACGTTGTTAATTTGGTGTTATTTGGACGCGGTAGTGTCATGGCTGGAAAACCTTCCGACGGATATTCGAAGGATTCGGCGTTGATTCGAGGGAAACCAAGGGCAGGGTTGGAAAGAGGAGTTCATGGGGAATCTGTGGTGTTTTTCTGGTGGTCGTTGGCATAGGTAGTATTCGCTGCCGGTGGCGGCTCCGGCAAGGCATCGAGACGGTATGAGGAAGGAGAAGATGTTTTTAGGGTTGAAATTTTTTTCAGACAATTATATCTAAGTCCCTATCTCAAACGATGGTCGTTGGATCAAAAGAATTTGACGGCCAAGATTAAAAGTCGCCCAAACGGCGTCGTTTTAAGAAGGGGATGGACCGGGTAATGGGGATGGGTACGGGCTGGCCTGGGGTACATTTGGGCTGGGCAATATTATTTAACAAATGGCACAAGTCAAGTTTCGTAGAAACAACCCTTTTTCTTTTTGTAATTGTTTTTATTAATTTTTGTCTTCCTTTTGTATTTTATATATATTTTTTTATTTTTGTTAAAAATTAAAATAAAGTCCAAATATATTTCAAAGTTAAACTAATCAACTCCTAAAATTGCTTAAAATCTATTTTGTGATGACTTCACAATTAAAACAATTAAAAATGCAAAAGTGGACTATTTTTGTTATTTTCTTCATATTGTGTTCCGAAAACAACTTAATCCCTAATTAATCTAAAAATATGAAACTAAATCCTAAATGCAAATGTCAAGTGTATTTTTTATATTTTTCATATGAATTAAAATGCAACATTTAACAGAAAATAACACAAAATCCACAAAAATGTAAAATAATAAAAGAAATCATTTTGTTTGAGTTTTTGGGAATAATTCATGTAGGGTAAAAATCACGTGCTCATATCCACTCACGACTGATACACACGTTCCACAATAATAAATCAGCCACCATCGCAGATACATGAACATGCATAGCTAAGGAACCGCTAGGCATATAAAAATAATGAGCAAAGTATGAAGATACATGTGAATAAGTGAACCAAGGTCGAATAATATGGAAACATCTATGTGGCACACTAAAACAATACTTATGATCACTGTGTCTGAAGCAATTACCTCTGCCATGATAGGAAAAGCATAGCATCGAGCCAGACTACCACATGACCGATCTCCTCCTCTAGGGCGGCCTCGAGCTGGTTTGGCCCCATTACGAGCTAGTTGTGTAGGTGGTGTAGCTGATAGTACCGAAATCATAGGCTGAGATCTGTGTTATGGAGCCTTGCGCAATAGTCTAGGGCAATATCTCTTGAGAAGATTCAAGTCTCTGCACTCATATCAAAACCTCTTGACGGGCTGCTGACCCTGATAACCTAAGAACTGCTTGTGGAAACTTAGAATATGAAGAATGGTAAGAACTCTATGCTGGAAATGCATTGAATAATGACTGACCCGAATGAGCACTGTACCAACCATGGCTAGCGGAGACACTACGTTAAATCATATAAGCCATCTGAACAGGTCTATAAAGGCGACCCCTACTGTGATAGGACTACCCTCCAGATCAGGCACTATTGAAATCACTAGAACTATGAGGCCTCTTTACCTATATCTCCTCACGCTCTTGACTGCGAACCTGTTATAGGCATCTAAAAATATCAACCACCTCGTCAAACCTTTCACTTGAAGCAACAACACAATTATTCTGTTGTGTTCACAGTCATAACAACGCAATGCGCTAGATGTGGATACATGAACAAAAATACTATCCACTCAGCGTGTCATAGGCACACCTATACAATTCGCCGGCATGGTCACATGTACAACAATACAATCCACCTGGCGTGGTGACAGGCACCCAGTCCAGTCATATCACATAGGAGCAAATAACAAGAATATATGTACGTGATGAAGAATTAACAAATCCCATGCTCCTGGACTGGTAAAATGACATGTTA
The DNA here is from genome assembly GCA_026770625.1 of Nicotiana glauca. Taxonomy (NCBI): domain Eukaryota; kingdom Viridiplantae; phylum Streptophyta; class Magnoliopsida; order Solanales; family Solanaceae; genus Nicotiana; species Nicotiana glauca. Next base: position 7,271 of record MU746756.1, read on the forward strand.
AGTGTAGGCATGTGCAATGTGTACTATTGTATCTCGAATCAAAAAATCTCATCACAGAATAGCATTTATCAAGTTCGTGGAGGAATTATACCTCTACGTAGCCTCTAACATGGCTCAAATAGTTCATAACAATGTTACAAATGTGAGAAACATCATAACTTAAAACTTAACAGACAAATCTAGGCATATCATAGCCTAAACACAACCCGAGCATGGATAAATACCCCCGATGTTAGCACATGGGCTCAAAGCCCACACATGTGCGCACCCAATGGCACGTAGATATCACAATAATGCCGACTACTAGTGCCTCGGCCAAGTTTAGATAAGATACTTACCTCAAGCAAATCTAATCACTCCACTAGTAAGCCCTTCGCGCGCGTATCAACCTTCGAAAGGTTTGAATCTAGAAAATATAGCGTATTACTCTCAATAAAAGCCATAGGAAGTGATTCCATAAGATAAAATTAAGGTCTTTAACTCAAGTAAAAGAGTCAACCAAAAAATTCAACCCCGGGCTGGTACCTCAGAATCAGGAAAAATTCAAAATTTTCGAATGCCCATTCAAATAAGGAGTCCAACCATACCAAAATAATCCAATACTAACCACAAATTGACCATTTATTCGTCAAATCTCACTCTCTAATGACATAGTCCGAAAATCACCAAATTCTAACTTAGATTCATGAGAAATATGTGTAATAATCAATGGGTATCCAATAATCATGGACAACAGTGATTAAAAATCACTCACCTCTTCAATCTAGGTTAAAACCACTCAAAAAAAACACCGTAGTGTGCAATCCAGTATTCCCAAAATGAATGAAAACTCAAATCCTCGAGTTTTATTCTACTGATTAGCTATCCCGCTTCTTCGACTAGGAAATATGCTTTCGGGGGCCCCATCTACTGTAAAATATGTGCGCCTATGCGAACCACTTACACCCCGCCCCTCCTCTTCTACGAAAGCCTCCCGCATTTGCGCATGCGCACCTACGAAGAAAATCACGCACCTGCGATCCAGTCTGCTCTTGTTCTTCCTTTCGCCGCAGAAGAAACCTTACTTCTATAGAGATGAACCTCGTATCTATGATCTAACTGCATCCATCCACTTCAGCATCAGCGCTCATAAGGTAGCACCAAAGGTGTCGTATCTGCAGCAACTCCGTCCGTAGGTGCGAGCGCACAAGAACTGAACCAGACCAGAAGTTCCTTAAGTCCACAAACAAATTTGACTTCTATATGAATAACACCTTTGGCCCTGGAGACATTGACCAAACATACCATCCAGTCCTAAATCACATTTCGGACTTAGCCTAAGCCTCAAATCAAATCAAACAACAACAAAAACATGAATCTCACCCCAATTCAAGCCTATTGAAACTAGTGAATATCCAACTTCTAAATCGATGCCGAAACCTATTAAACCAACTCAGATTGAACAAAATTTTGCACACAAATCATAAATGACACAACGAGCCTACTCCAAATCCCAGAACCAAATCCTAGCCACGTATCAACAAAGTTAACTCTTGGTCAAACTTCATAACCTCCCAAACCTTTAACTTTCCAACTTTGTCATTTCAATCCAAAATGACCTACGAACCTCCAAATCAATATCGGACACACTCCTAAGTCCAAAATCACCATACGGAGCTATCAAAATCATCAAAACTCTATTCTGGAGCTATTTACATATAAGTCAACATCCAGTCAACTCTTTTAACTTAAGCTCCAGACTTTGGGACTAAGTGTCCCACTTAATTCTGAAATATCCCCGGAACTAAACCAACCACCCCCACAAGTCACATAAACACAAATGAATATAGAATAAGCAATAAATAGAGGGTACGGGGCTAAAATACTCAAAATAATCGGCTGGGTTATTACACATGGCAACATCTCACCCAACTCATGAGTTTTGCTTTTAGTTAAGTCTCCCCATTTGATCTTAGTTTTATCGTACACTGCTCTCTTCTTCCTCTTTCTCATAATCGCCAAGTCCATTACTAACAACCTATGTTGTGTAGATAGACACTCATTTGGGATAACCTTGCAAATAGTGCATAGGCCTCTACCACACTTCCTATAGAAAAGTTAATTAACACGAGTCTTGGCTAGTGTACTCCGAAAAGTGACCAAGTGGTCCTCCTGTCACGATCCAATTTCCAAACCCGGTCATGATGGCGCCTCTCGTGAAGACAAGGCTGGCCAACTAACCCAGATCGTCTCTTTGACAATTATTAAAACTAATAAATAGAAAATACAACTTAATGGCATTAAAACCGTTAATTACAACCCAACACAAACCGACCGGGTTGTCACAAGTCACGAGCATCTAAAGAAGACTGAACACAATTAGTGGGCCAATAATAATATACAGAATAAAATTTGGAATCAAAAGATGAAGTCCGGTGCCACGAACGTTGGTGGTCACCTTACCACTACAGTAGTAATACCTTCAATCAGCTATTAACCCGCTTCCGGGTGAACAATACCTACAACTGCACGCGAGGTGCAGGGAGTAAAGTGAGTACTCCAACTCAATGAGTAATAAAAGTAAATAATAACTGAGCAGCAAGAAATCACGTAAAGCAACCAACAGGCTTTACAGAAGCCGGGTACATTTTCCGAAAAAATAGTGAAATCGATGAACTCCTTAGAAATGTTTCGGCTAAGTTCAAATCTCTTTTGAAAATGGTCTTTTCAATAATTACGAAAATTGTTTAAAAATAGTTAGTGCTGATTAGCACAGAAAATCCACCCCTCGGGCACAAATACCACAGTATAACAGGTAAAAATGCAAATAAGTATGTAAGATGAGCACATAAAAGTTTGCCCCTCGGGCACAGCTCAAAACAGTACCAGCCCCTCGGGCTCAATATCAACCGCTCAGAAAAGTATCAGCCCCTCGGGCTCAGTCTCAATCACATGGTACAACATCAGCCCCTTGGGCTCACTCCCAACTCACATCAGCCCCTCGGGCTCACTCCCAACTCACATCGGGGTACCCGCGCTCACTGTGTGTGTGCAGACTCCGGAGGGGCTCCTACAGCCCAAGCGCTATATCATCATAAGGTCTGAAAGCCTGTACATATCAACATGAGGCTTGAAAGCCTTCTCACAAAACACTCGAGGCCTAAAAGCCTCCTCACATATCGTTCGAGGCTTGAAAGCCTCCTCACATATCACTCGAGGCCTGAAAGCCTCCTCACATATCACTCGAGGCCTGAAAGCCTCCTAACATCACTCGGGGCCTGAAAGCCTCCTCACATCACTCATCAGATCCTCAATCATGGCCCTCGGCCTCAATCAGTCCAAAAATAATCATAAGCCCCTCGGGCATCAATGAAAACAAAAATGCTCAGCTCAAACAATAGTTCAAATATCAGTTAAAACTCAAGGTTGAGTAAAAATATAACTGAGTTCATGAAACAGTGTAATTCAAATGGACTGAATTCAAATAATATTTCAAATAGTGAGGAAAACAATGATGATAGCTCACAACCCTAATATGGCAATAAGCCCAAGTCACAGTGAAAAACAACACATCATAGTCAACTACACGGTAAAATCAACAACCGGGACAGACCAAGTCACAATCCTCAACGGTGCTCTACCCCACGCTCGCTATCCAGCGTGCAAGTCACTCAATATAGCACTACGGTGTGAAAATTCGGGGTTTCAAACCCTTAGGATATCATTTACTATCATTACTCACCTCGAACCGGTGAAATCCCTCGCTCGCGATGCCTTGACCCTTAAATCGGCTTGCACACGTGTCGAATCTAACCAAAATCAGAGCGAATACATCAAAATATGCCAAGGGAACAATACCCAATCGAAAACAATCAAAATATAGCAAAAATCTCGATACTAGCAAAACCCAAGCCCCGGGCCCACTTCTCGAAAAATTAAAACTTACATTATCGGATTTCTCGTCTCGCCACGAGTATATACATATCAAGTTTATCAAAATCGGAGTTCAAATGCCCCCTCAAATCCCAAATTTTTCATTTCAAAAACCAAGCCCTAGTTCTTCCAATTTTTACCCAAATTTCCAAGAGTTAATGGTTGATTATTCAATAAAATGATGTTTCTAGGCCATACGACTTACCTCCAATCGATTCCCAGTGAAAACTCTCTAAAATCCCCGTCAAAGGCTCCCAATCTCGCTCAACAATGGTGGAATATACATAACCCTCGCAGAACAAAATGAATATAAACCCCTACTGGCCTTTAGGGTTTTCCGCTTCTGCGGTCCCCACGCCCGCTTCCGCGTAACCGCTTTTGCGGTTTTTATCCGCTTAAGCAGAATTTCATTAAACCAGAGAGGCCGCTTCTGCGACTCAGATTCCCGCTTCTTCGGAACCTCACCTCCAGGCCAACCGCTTCTGCGACCTTACGTCTGCTTCTGCGGACTCGCTTAAGCGAAACCATTTCCGCTTCTGCGGAACTTCCCAACTCAGCCCTAGACCGCTTTTGCGACCTATAACTCGCTTCTGCGGAACCGCTTCTGCGGCCCATTTCCGCAGAAGCAAAAATACCTGATACCAGCAATATGAACCTACAACAAACTTCAAAAACTCCCCGTTTAACCACCCGAACTCACCCCGAGGCCCCCGGGACCTCAACCAAAAACACCAACACATCCTAAAACCCCATTCAAACCTGTTCCAATCCTCAAAACACATCAAACAACGCTAAAAATCATTAAATCACATCGGATTCAAGCCTAAGTTTCTTCAAAACTTCCGAAATGCGCATTCGATCAAAAACCCGACCAAACGATGTCCGAATGACCTGAAAATTTTCACACATATCCAAAATCACCCAACGAAGCTACAACAACTCTCGAAATTCCATTCCGAACCTAGGATCAAAATATCACCCATCAACCGGAATTCGCCAAAATACTAACTTCGCCAATTCAAGTCTAATTCTACACTGGACCTCCAAAATCCCTTCCGGCCACGCTCCTAAGTGACAAATTATTCCCTGAAGCTAACCGAATCACCGAAAATCACATCCGAACCTTCTAACTCATAAGTCAATGTTCGGTTGACTTTTCCAACTTAAGCCTTCCTTACAGAGACTAAGTGTCTCATTTCTTATCAAAACCAGTCCAAATCAACTCTAACACACCATATATCGATAACGAAACATGCAGAAGCATAAAATGAGGGAAACGAAGCAGTGACACATGAGACGACGGGTCGGGTCGTCACATCCTCCCCAACTTAAACCAAACGCTCGTCCTCGAGCGTACCCAGAGTTGTACTAGAAGCAACCCAATAGCTGAACAACCTTACCAAGCATAAACCCAGGGTGATCCCTCGTCACCCTATCTCACATAGGTCCGATAACACAATATAGCTGAAATTTCACAGTCCATCTAAACCATAAACCGTAGGACCACATTGCATTTTCTAAAATCTTACACAAGATCAGAACCTCATATCTTTATTCAGAATAAACCCGAACCAACTGTAATAACCCATACCTATAACCTCGGCTACAATCATATGATATACCATATAACTCAAACACATGCAGCGATAACTTCCATTCACAGCAGCTGCCCATGACAACCAAATATCGATATTAAATCTCTTGTTAGATAAAGCTTCATCCCAACTCTTTCATATACTACCAATGATAAATGAAAAACACAATAAACCATAACTATTTCCCAGATCAACCATTCATGAGGCCATTTCTTCTCTGGTAATTACCATAGCCGAATCTCGATATTTACCCATCAAACAAGCTGAAATCGAACCCGTTTATATTCATTAATGATCCCTACGATCTCCTTTGACCAAACACCATCCTGGTGACATGACACATTAATACGGGCTTATGCCACAACTTGCATAATACACGTACCAATAAGAAACGGCCTGAACATACTCAAATCATGACAAATGACTCAAACGAAAGAGCTGTACCTCAAGCTCATCAATACCATCACAACATAAGGCTGAGTCCCCATCTCACATCATAGAAATAGAACACCTGAAGCTACACTGAAGGGTCATAACTCCACGTAGCCTCGCTACAATGCGCGATCCTATCCAAACATTGTTACACACGAAGCACCTCAAGTCGCTATGCTCAAAATCAACAGCCACGCACAATTTTTTGATGTCTGAAACCAAAGCAATTCTTTACACCCATAATGAAACAAATAACATACGACACGCAACCTGATAGATCATAACCAATACTCCATTTAACGGGCAACACTCAATTACTCTTCCCGCTCGACTTTCTCTATGAATACTCCATAGAACCGCACCACATGTGCCCACATCCAACTAATCATAACGTCTCACAGCACAGAAAAAGCAACTCGTAGATCTCTCCCAGATCACTAACAAGTTCAAGGACGATCGAATCAACCTATCCCTCAACAATACAACTCGGGGCCAACCAAGCCAACTCAAGCTAAACACGTATCCAATCAGCTTACCAACGAACTCATTACCAAGAAGCCTGAAGTTTCTCCTTCCACTACTTTAACTCCTACCGGAGCCATACGATACGGTGCCCGGCACCAAATAAATACCGAAATCCACAATCGCGCCCGGCAACATGCCCGGCCACAAGAAACGCATCCGAAAAAGTCTCTCAATACCGGAACTGAATCAATGGTAGAAACCTCTGCACTGACATCCGCCACGAAGGCCCAATTAAGAAAAGCAATCCTTCCTAGCTTTTCGTTGGTCTTTGGAATACAACCACTTTGCTAGAACATAATTCGATGCACTCTAACCTGTGGCATTTTCCGACATAACCCGTAGCACAATAGTCTAAATTAACCCAACACTGAGACAACCAGTCTACACTCCAATATCATATCCAGAATCTAATATACCAAGAGAAGAAAGATCCACTCGGGCTTCCAAATCCCAATAGCCGCTAATAGTACCAATACACACGATCCACAACCGCTACACAGTCTGAACCTGAGAACTCCCAGTCCCTAACTCCATATAGCACACGAATCACTGTACCTGATCTCAAATTCCACAGTATGAATACATATTACACCTAGAGTGCCCAATCATTCTTCGAAAGGTATTTTAAAATTCTCCTGTGCCATCAAACAAACTCAGATATCAGCAGTCGATCTAGCAAGAAAGTGCCGCAACACTTCCGAAGTATCATCAGTCTAATCACCTTACCCTTCTTCCGAGACATATACTCTTGTCAAATCACTTCCAATTAGCAGTGCCATTTCCTTGATTACCTGAGGCTACCCGTTGCCTACGAATTTTATGAACTTCTTTTCAGAACTGAACTGTAACTCATCTAGCCAAGACCTTCCGTCAATCCCATATAGAAGAAGAATCATTACACATTCCATGCTTTGCATGCCCCAAGAAAGTATATACATCTCCGAACCACAGTAAAACTCAACAAGAACTCTCTCCCCGCTCCATTTGCACAAGCCAAACTGCCAGGACTGAATCCTGCTATCCAAACCAAGATAAGCAAGCTGTCAGAACTCAAGAGCTTCGCTGCACAATACCTGTAAGGCCTCACTACCTCGCACACATACAAAGAATTAATCATACCCTCACCATACAGATTCGGTCTACTATCAAGCTATTCCATCTATTTAATTTTCCTTCTGATTCATGATCAACTTGATATTCCCTCTTGCTGTAGCACCATAATGCCTCAACCCATGAGCCACCGAATACCCCCTCAAATGTTCCTAGAAATACCACATTCCAGCATTTTCTGCTTGAAGAACTTCCTGCGAATATGAATTCGTTTCCATTACTTTCCACATACCGATACATAGGATCCCATAATCAACATAAAATACCACAAGTCTTGACCTTTTTCAATGAAACACATTCTCTAACCACATACACGACCTTAAGGCACCTGATTATTACATGTAGAATCTTGAACACATTGAAACCATTCTCGAGAGTCCTTACTTCATATTCGAACTGCAATTTACCTGATCAAACGAACATAACCACTCGTGCCTCATTAGCACTCTGACACCACAGGACGTGATCTCATTTCGATACAACCAAACAATTTCCTTCTCCTTACGCTAAGCATTATTTATCAACAACAGCTCAAGACATCCTATTATTTCCACACATCTATGAAGTACCATATAACCTTTGTCAAAATTTTGATTCACTCGTGCCATCCTTGGCTCAATTTCTGTAACCAGAACTGAACCGCCAGCATATCTCGAAACGGAACCAGCATAGCACATAACCGTGCAGTCAGCTAATCAACAGCAACCTCCCCAACTTGGCTCGAAGCCATATATCAAGACACCCTTAACAATTCATAACACTTTTACTCTAATGATGCTACAATGAGATCAAACTCAATCATCTACAAGTTTGTGAAAACACCAATCATCCAGTACTGCAATCCCCTGCAAACCTCGCATTCATCCCCACATCAACTGAGTCCACCCTCTAGAGCGACCTGAATTTTCAAATTTCAACATATACCCTTCAATTACACATGAGATCTTCTAGCATACATATAAGGATCATACCACTCAAGGACACTCCGCAGAAGATAACCCACATACTTTGTCTCAGTTTAGTATTTTAGCACACCTTCTACCGTCATACACATAACACAGTCATTTAGTCTTCCTGAGTCATTTAGCTCTAGAGTTGAAGTTTCCTAGTTACAACATAGAAACTTCAGCTCTAGAGCTGAAGTTTTGGGCTACTAAACAAAAACTTCAGCTCTAGAGTTGAAGTTTCCTAGTTACAACATAGAAACTTCAGCTCTAGAGCTAAAGTTTTTATTTTATAACTGGCAAACGTCAGCTCTAGAGCTGAAGTTTCCCGGTTACTAAACAAAAGCTTATAAAATAAAACTTCAGCTCTAGAGCTGAAGTTCGCGAGTTACAAAATAAAAACTTCAGCTCTAGAGCTGAACTTCAGGCCCGGCTACTAAAATGCTGAAGTTTTGTGTGATTGCCTTTGCTACTTCAGCCCCGTGTGCTGAAGTTATGCGAAAAAGCGGGTACGCTTGCAATTTTTTTTGCAAAACGGGCATAGGTTAAAATGTGGCACAAAAAGCGGGTATAGATGCAATTGCCCCGATAATTCCCCAATTGGGCAAATTTACATGTCTAGCCCAAACAAAATTGCAAAGGCAGAGGACTGGGCCTTAAATTTTAGCCCATAGCCTAACCCTTCAACATCGGGCCATTACTCTAATTATAATCCCAATAGTTGGACAAATCTATCGCTGATTTTCAGTAACCTATAGCCGCTTTGTCTTTTTGTTTGCATCCGTAACCACTTTTTAAAAAAATTCAGCTTTCCTTTATAAATGAGAAACTTCAGCTCTAGAGCTGAAGTTTCGAGGTTACTAAACAGAAACTTTAGCTCTAGAGCTGAAGTTTCCGGGTTACTAAACAAAAACTTCAGCTCTAGAGCAGAAGTTTTATTTTATAACTGGGAAACTTCAACTCTAGCTAAAGTTTTATTTTATAACTGGCAAACTTCAGCTCTAGAGTTGAAGTTTTTATTTTATAACTTGAAAACTTCAGCTCTAGAGCTGAAGTTTTTATTTTATAACTTGAAAACTTCAGCTCTAGAGCTGAAGTTCGCGAGTTTCAAAACAAAAACTTCAGCTCTAGAGCTGAACTTCAGGCCCGGCTACTAAAATGCTGAAGTTTTGTGTAATTGTCTTTGCTACTTCAGCCCCGTATGCTGAAGTTATGTGAAAAAGCGGGCACGCTTGCAATTTTTTTTGCAAAGCGGGCACATGTTAAAATATGGCACAAAAGCGGGTATAGATGCAAATGCCCCTGATTTTCATAACAGTAATAAAAAATTAATTACAATAAATAATTTCAAAATCTATTTTATTACAATAGATAATACAAGGCATTCATGCTCAGAATTACATTAAAATCCTAAAAAATGTATAGTTTTCTACATGGCCACACTTTAAACTACAACTTTTTTCAAACATTCTTGAGACAGTCTTTTGGCTATGGGGTTTAAAAATTTGACCAATCAATGGTCAAATCCATTAATATCCACCATATATGTGTCAACAAATCACTCAAACGGTATATAATGGAGTTGTCAAATCCTAAATTCATGATTAATGAAAGAGACCTAGGAACAGAGGTTAATAGAAGCCAACTCTGATTTTTCAATTTTTTATCCTTAAGTCAACAGACAAGAGGGGTTGCTCTGATGGTAAGCAACCCCCATTTTCAACCAAGAGGTTGTGAGTTCGAGTCTCCCCAAGAGCAAGTTGGGAAGTTCTTGGAGGGAAGGATGCGGGGCTAAGTGGGATTATACTGTGTTGTTTTTGTTATTGCATCCTTAAGTCAACAAATACATCCAGAGAAGATCCTAAATGACCTCCTTTGATTTAACAACCACACATCAAGATAAGTGAACAAAGTAACACATTAGCCTAGTTAATTAGTCAACATAGCATGTGTATTCAACATAAAACTAGGCAAAACGAATCAGATTTCAAACATAGACTAAAGATGGATAATTTCAACCCTACAAACATCATAGAACCCATGAAACATGCCATACGCACAATATTAACATGTCTGTTCTGTATTTTTACATTCAAAATGGTTACAAGGAGAGAATCTCATATACCTTCTGCGAGAGATAGTAAATGCCAAATAAAGGCAGAAAACGGAAAAAAAATGGATTCAGCAAACTCAGAACATCAGCAATCAAACAGATACAACAACAATGAATAAGTGAACAAAGTAACACATTAGCCTAGTTAATTAGTCAACATAGCATGTGTATTCAACATAAAACTAGGCAAAACGAATCAGATTTCAAACATAGACTAAAGATGGATAATTTCAATCCTACAAACATCATAGAACCCATGAAACATGCCATAAGCACAATATTAACATGTATGTTCTGTATTTTCACATTCAAAATGGTTACAAGGAGAGAATCTCATATACCTTCTGCGAGAGATAGTAAATGCCAAATAAAGGCAGAAAACGAAAAAAAAAAGGATTCAGCAAACTCAGAACATCAGCAATCAAACAGATACAACAACAATGAATAAACCCATAACAAGTTTCAAACATCAATCCAAAATCATCTTCTAGAAGAAATAGAAATGAATGAAGAGAAAACAGAACTTCTTCGGGATTTTTAGGAACTATATTTGTGCTTTTCTGCTAAGAATGCTAGAGAAAAGAAAATACAGTAGTTTTTTCTGTGTGCTTTTAGATATTTCTTAGAGTGAATAGGCTGATAGATGTGTGTGTGAGTGAGTGGTGGTCTATTCCTTATATAAAATGCACAAAGATAACATAAAGATGGAATATTCTACCGTAAAATTCTGAAATGTCACAACTTATATTCGGTCCAACAACGACCATTCAAGCTGAATATATAAGCCTTTCTTAATAGCTAATTGTATTATGACTCAGATCGATTATCCCGTAAATCTCAATTATTATTTCGGGCATGTGTCCCTCTCTACTTGGAAGTATGTTCATATACTCCAATTTAGATTTAAAATCCAATCAGATTAAATGTCTCTTCAGGACAAATCTACTAAGATATATATTTATACTTCAAACTCTAACACTTGAGGGACTATATATATATGGAAGGCAAAGAAGACTAGAAAAATCAAAATTCAAGTTAAGCCTAAGGTCTACCCAACAAATCGAAAGTTAAGAGCAAAGTCTTAAGCAAAAAATACAAGCCTGACTCAAAAACCTTTGAAAACATATTCGTAAATGTAAACGAATGTTTCAAAAAAGGTTAAAGGCAGAACATTACTTACGGGTAAAAATGCACGTCTTTGTACTTACTCAAAAACTGTTGTAACTGAAAACAGTTACGGATGAAAAAGCATTACCCTTGTATTCATTTAAAAATTATTATCAATAAAAATAGTTATGGGTAAAAATTTATACCCTTATATTTAAAGCTGTTGTAAATAAAAATAGTTATTTCCTCTTACTAATTCAAAAAAAAAAAAAAACTGTTGCAAAAGAAAAACAGTGACGAGTGTAAGCATATATCGAATCTGTTAAAAGAAAAAACAGTTACAAAATGAGTTATAGACGATAAATAAACACATGTAAAATGTTATGAAAGTTCAATGTAAAAACTTTCTTCAAAACATTATTAAAGAAAAGCATGTGAAATTTCCTATCTCTCTTTTGTATATTTACACCATTATGAAGTTGAGACGTCTTTTTCATTAAGCGTCGTTCATAAAAGGGCCCTCTTTTATAATTCGTGCTTATTAAAAAAAGTCACGGAGCATTAAAGCATTTTTAATGCAAAGTTAAAGGGTAAAACAAAAACCCAAATATTAAAATAGGCAGAAAATAAAGCCGAAATTTATATATCAAACTTTGCAAACATAAGGCAAAGATTTGTCTTCAAATCATGAAACAAGACAGGGGTAAACCAACCGATTATTGATGAAAGGAATATAAGCGGTGGAGTTATCATCTGAATTTCTAAATTCTGCACTCTTTTTTCCTTCGTCTGGTTTTTATCCATGTTGGGTTTTTCCGGCAAGGTTTTTTTAATGAGGCAGAGGCAAGGATAAAAAGGATAAAATCTTCTACTTCCCTGTCACATCATAGTAAGTAGTCGGAAAGTAGGGGGACTATCTGTATTAGTGAAAATTAGACTCGCCATGTGGGTCTATTAAATGGCGAGACATGTCAGCAAAGTTTGAAGAAAAGTGAAGAATGACATGTAAAGATGATATGTGAAATACCCCCGGGACCGAACATAATCGTACCATTCCTGTTAGCCTCGGAACTGATCAGGTGCAGGAGAATATCTCATAATAACAAATGAGGAAGGAATCAATTAATCCCAGATTATATGAAATTTACCATAATTATACCACCAGTTACAAATCAATTATGTAACGTACAATAAATACAATAAATTATTGTAACGGTCAGAACAAGGCAATCAATTCAAGATTGACTCAACAGGCACAAGATTGACTCAACAGGCACGAGATTGACTCATCAGTTAGGGAATTAATTCATCAATTACGGAATTAACTCACCAGTTACGGATTTTCAGCATTTACACAAATGTTACAAGTCTTCCAAAAGTAATGGATGGATTGATTAAATGCTCATAATGGACCGATAATTCAAGGAAAACAGTTACTTATATTTAACCGTATAAATAGACATACTTTTACCACCATCAGGGGAATCTAATTTTCTTCTCCACAATTCAATACATTATAATTTATAGCATATTGGTCTCAAGTTAGCCATAGTTCGGCTCATGATCCTATCAAGGATCATTCAATAAGAATTCTTTCTTATCTGCTTTATTTTTATTATCTGTCATTGAATTTATTTCCCACTTCTCTATCACGTTGTATTAACAAAATTTTGTATCTTTCCGATTGAATTGGTTGCTTGTGGCACGTCATATAAAATTATTGCTTTGACCTTAAAAATTATTTTTGGATTAAACATTTAGTTTTGTGAGGCGCCCCAAGCGTCTGACTGTGCGTGCTAAACGCGCCTAACACTTACCGCTCGGCTTTCACCCAACAGATCCTACACTAAATAATTATTTGTCAAATTTTAAAATTAACACCATTGGCCCTCAAGATTCTTTTACAAATGAATGATAAAAGATCTATTCATCTGTATATAGAAATACAAAGTTTGATAATTTATTTTGAAAATATTGTATTCGATGAAATTAGCCGAAAGGAATATTGACCAACGCTAGAATAAAAATGCGGAATTCCCATCAGGGTGTCACGTCCAACTGTCCCATCTCCACATCTTTATAATTAATGCTTTTCGTACTATGTTGGGATTCCCCTCCTTTATAAAAGGGATCTATACCATTTTGTAAAGGACCCGGTGTTGCTTCAACTATTTTACATAAGATCAATAATATCTCTCTCTCTCTCTCTCTCTCTCTCTCCTCTTTCTCTCTAAATTATTCGCTCGAGACTACTGCTTTCATTTATTACATTCATACTTGTTCTTGATTTATTGCTCCCCATAGGCCGTAAAGAGCCTCTAATGATTACACTCTAACTGTTATCCATTTCCCTTTTAACCCCGATAGCTCGAGCCCGAGCCTAAGCATCGACCTCGAGGCCCCTCGTCGGCGGTCCGAGGCCTGGACAGTAAGCTTCCCTGATTTAATTATAATCCCGTTTTAGCTCGTACTTCGTCCTTTAACTTCATATATCTAACATCAGCTGCTCTAACAACTAGCATAAAAATAGATCACATATTTTTAGAGTCCCATCAACAAATTTAATTGTTGTTACCATTTTCACTGTAAACAAATAGCTAGCCGAAAATTGTATTGCGCTTGCTAATGGTCTTTATGTTATGTTCTATGTGAGACATATTTTTAGAGTCCCATCAACAAATTTAATTGTCGTTACCATTTTCACGGTAAACAAATAGATAGCCGAAATTTGTATTGCGCTTGCTATTGGTCTTTATGTTATGTTCTATGTCTCACAAAATTATCCGAATTTTATTATTTTGCTATTTGAGAGCAATTTTACATTTATTCATGAAGAAATAATGCTTAAAATTATATAATTGATAATGTGTACTGATAATTTACTTTTAGGTAGGTAACATGTGTATTTTGATAATATATTCTAGGAAATTATCATCTATAATTGTTTGAAAGTTAAGAAGTTATAGTGAATTTATATCTCATACTACTTTAATAGTTTTGTGTTGTTTAGACTTGTAAAAATATGCTAGATATTTCATTTTCTATGAGTTTCTTTAATTTTTTTTTCAATTTTCTTGAAATTTCAACGTTATTTTATATTGTTGTGCTATTACGCTACTTCATATTAATATATAAATTTAAAAATATTAATTTTTATGGGGTTTGTATACCATGTATCGGGGCTTAGGCCTCGCCCAACACTAATTAAAACTCATTCTCTCACACTCTCGCCTCTTAAAACGGGGGTACAAATATAATTCTCCCTCCGGTGCACTTTGATTGATTTTTTGGCCCTTTTTGGTTATCCATAATCTTTGATTTTTTAGGATTTCAAGAAGGAATTAATTTTTTTTTTAAATTTGTCCTTTGGAATAAAGAACGTTGGAGTATTTGTTATATGTTCAATGAATAAATTAAGATTGATATGATCAATTTAATTTTTTAATTAATGTTAAAAAATAAATTCCTTAATATATGTGAAAGGAGCCAAAAAATCAGTTGGAATAGACAGAAGGGAGTAGTACAGTTCTAGCCATTAAAGAAAAATATGTTACTAATTAAGCAAAAAATTTCTCATACATATTAATGAGACTTCATTAATATCTCTTCTAAAACCATTAAGTGAAAAGGGACCATTCGATTGATTCATCCGGATATAAGAGCTTTTTCAGCCCTTAATTAAAATCAATGAAATGTTTGTTCATGCGTAACGTCTGTTACATATCTAAGTTATATTAATTGCCCTCTTTATTTATGCTCGACTAAGGTATGTTTATACCAAACACTGTTGTGCTATCAAAAGAAAGGGTAAAGAAGATTTTCTTAAACTTCTCCTTTTTTATTTGTTTATTTGTTGCTGTGCATCTCTTTGCTTCTGAATAGCCATGCTTCTATATTTGGATCAATCTTCATTATTTACACTTGAATTTGTTGGTTGCAAATGTGATGCCAACATTTATTTAAGGTCATATACATTGTGAGTGTTTGAAAACAATTATTTGTTGCAACTTACCATGCAGATGGAACAGCAAAAGTGCTATATCAATTATTCTAACTTATATTTAAAACTTCGAAAAAAGGCAAGAAAATTGGTGAAGTGAGGGCAATACACTTGGGAACAAATAAAAACAATATATTTCGATAAAAATTAAGCACCAATGTGATTTTAGGTGCAATATCTACCTACATTATTCGTTTAATAATCAATTGAAGTGGCTATCTAAACATACGAGTGCACTTTCTGTTGATATAAATTTTCTTCTTGTGAAAATATATGTGTATATAAACTTATAAAAAAAATTGTTCTTGTGAAACTCTTTAACATTATTGGATAATTGTTAATCTTTGCAGGAAATATGAATAAAATGATGGCTTGTAACCGGATGATGGTATTGGAGCAGATTTCTGTGTTTCTTCTAATACTATTTTTGACATCAATAGATTGTAAAACATACCCCCGATCCGTGGAAGAAGTTTGTGTCTGCGATTGCATTTATTACTGGATTAATTCAAGAGACGATGTTCCTACACCGTCTGTAAAACAAATGTGTAGAGATGGACAGATTTCAGATTTTCATTGTGACCTTAAGGATGACTATGACAGGGCCATTGATAAAACACCCTATTTAGAATTGCCAGACTGTACTCTCTAATACTTACGTAATTTTGCATCTTTATTATTTTCTTATCAAAATAACTTTATCATTGTAATGTCATTACAATAAAAATATTCCTAATCGAAAATATACGAATTTTCAAAGGGTTTTATCATGATTGCGGAGTACTCCTTTTAGATTTTAAATTTAATGCTTAGATTTTTGCACGTGGTATTAGAAGCAAAAATTTAACAAGTATAAATCACTTTTTTAGATAATCATAATATATCTTGTTCTAAAATATTAAAACATATGTACCATATAAGTTTCATTTCAAGTGTATGATCCAACCATCATTAAATACAATGGAATTATGTCACAACCAAAATCCACAAATAGTCGTGATGACTCCTAACACCGCAAGTTTAGCATAATTACTTAATTACTTATTTTCATATTTTTAAATCATAATTATCATTAATTAAATATCAAGAAATAGAATTTATAGAGTAAATGATAATATTTTCACAATTACAATGATCAACAACCCGTAAGCACCTCTTAAACCCGGTGTCATAAGTTCAGGAGTATCAACTTGGAAATATAATAAAATACAACGTCGAACTGGGATACAAATTTGACAGGAGATATAAATAACTCTGATGGAGACACTGCAGCCTGCAGATTGTAACCTGAAATGCAGCTCACCGTAAGTCCCCGCACCTCTGCGCCTAAAAGATCACCAGACATATATGTACCTGCACAAAAATGCGGCAAGTTTAGCATGAGTATGTAAATCAACACGTACCCATTAATTATCTAGCCTAACCCCAGAGAAGTAGTGACGAAGGGTCGACATCCACACTTGCTAATGCTCATATAAGACAATTATAATAAGAAGTGAACAAATATGGGGCAGAGTAACAAATGAAATAAACAAGATTAAATACATGATTCAATCATCCTCTCTACGACACAACTCCCGATTATCAATTACCTACACAACCAGAGCATGCATGCATATATATATATATATATATATATATATATATATATATATATATATATATATATATATATATATATATATATATATATATATATATAT
>MU746757.1:0-26551 GCA_026770625.1 Nicotiana glauca
GAATTCGCCAAAATACTAACTTCGCCAATTCAAGCCTAATTCTACACCGGACCTCCAAAATCAATTCCGATCACAGTCCTAAGTCACAAATCATCCCCCGAAACTAATTGAATCACCGGAAATCACATCCGAACCCTCTAACTCAATAGTCAACATCCGGTTGACTTTTCTAAAACAAGCCTTCCTTTAAGAGACTAAGCGTCTCATTTCCATGTAAAACGAATCCAAATCGACTCATTCACCCAAGACTCCTATAATGAAACATAAGGAAGCAGAAAATGGGGGAAACGGGGCGGTAATTCACGTGACGACGGGCCGGGTCGTCACACCAACCCCGAAATCACCTAACGGAACCATAGGATTTCCATTCCGAGGCCGTCTTCACAATGTTCCGACTACGGATCACTTTCCAACTCTTAAGCTCTCATTTAAGGACTAAGTGTCCCAAAACTCTCCGAAACCCAACACCGAACGTCCCGGCAAACCAAAATAGCAGAAATGAACTTAGGAGAAACAGGTAATAGGGCATTGAGACGTTAATTCTTAAGACGACCGACCGGGTCGTCACATAAATAAAAGAAGACGGTCAGTTATCATAAAGGGTTCAGAATGGGCTTAATTTACTGGAATACTAATGGATAACTTAGCAATAAATGCTAATTCCAGGGTCATATAATAAAGAAATGGTAAGGCTTTTTGGTCATAACTATTTTCCTCCCTTCTGCAGCCTATTTCTTTTTTGCTTCTCTTTCTCAGTATCTTTCCTTTCTTCTAATTTTTCCTTGCATCTTTTGCCGACATGGGACTTCAACGAGTTTGTATTACTTTTCTCCTTTACTTAGATATCTTTGCTTGATTCTGTGCCTACATGTCTGATTTGGTTTGTGTATGGTATATTCTTGGATTCTGTCAGTTGAAAGCTTGAGTCTGCTTCATTTCAATTCTTCTGCATGCAAGAGTTCGTTGGTCAAGAATTGGACTTGTGAACTCCTTAGGTAAATCTATCTGTACACTAGGTATTCGATGAATTTATTGAAAGAAATTAATTTTTATTGAACTTATAGATTTTGCTAAAAGTTGAATATACAATTTTGATAGAACTTTATCCCAGATGCAGAAAAATATGAGTTGAACTGCAAAAAAGCATATTAAAATTGCAGGTAAATGCACCCAAAAAAGAGCAAACCCGTAAAGCAGGTGCAGAATGCATGAATGAAAACGCATAGAGTGCAAAAAAAGTGCAAAATGCAGGAAAATCTACCCAAAAAAAATTAGAAGAATATGGTGCAGAAATTGAAAAGTAAGTGCATACTGAACAAATATGGAGCAGAAACTGACAATAATGTGAAAAACAGAACAAAATAATGCAGGAACTCCCTCGCCCCAAAAAAAGCAACAATTGAAACTTTGCTGGGAAGGTAAACTTGTAGGAATCAGTACTAACAGAGTATGAGAAGAACTGTTCTCTGGAATGAGGGTCAGCGGAAATTTTGTATTGGAAGCTTCTCCCGCTTCTCTTTCCGCAACTGGTATTAGCTATGAAGTTGAGATCCTTCTCCTTCTCCTCCCCACTTGCTTGAGCCAACAGTGATTACTTGGAATTCGCCCATGAAGTAAAATACCAGTTATGGATATGTTTTCTGAGAAATACTTAAGCCATCCCTATACGAACACGCCTGTTCAGGAACCTCATTTCCTTTTGGTAAGAGCTCCTTTCTACAGTATTATCTCTTGGTAAAGTGGTCTACTCTTATCTACAGATAATTGAAAGAGGAAGAGGAAGAGGAAATATTATTGATTAAAAATTAGTCGTTTCATCTTGATTGGCTTGAAATTCAACTCAACGTCCGAGGAGATATCTGCAAAGGGTTTCTGTATTTTGTATACTGCATGTTTGCGGAGTTTGCTCTTTTTGTGGAAATAAAATATGTGATCTTATAGAAGTCCATGATTATATTCAAATGTCAGTTGAACTACACCATCAGAGTCAAAATGTATGAAGCTTAATGTCTCTATGAAGGAAACTATGAAAAACTTTAGAATTATCATCACAGAGCCTAATAATATTTGGACCACCCTGTCTCATTTATTAAAGAACCTTTTAGATTGAACACAACATCTCTGGAAACTAACTCTGACAAACTTCATGGTGCAATTACATTATTTGTGACTTAATAATTTAATGCTTTGACTAAAAGTCCCCTATCTCCCTTTTTAGTTGCTTCTATTCTATACAGTCTTTATCTCTCTTCTATGTAGATTGTGAGATTTATAATACTCTAACCCTTTTAACCAAATTAGAGAGTTAAACAGTTCGAAGGGGGACACAATACAATACCTCACGGTGACCCAGTTGATTGCACTCCGTAGCTATTTTTAAAGCTGCTATTGGTAATAGAATCCTTTCTTTAGGGCATTTTGATACCTATGATTTCTCTCTTGGCGACATGTTTACCATAGCTGGCTAGGAACTTTGGAAGGAATGATACAGAGAGCTGGATTTCATTCTCAGTTTCTTTTCCAAACATCCTTTTCCTTCATTGTTCCTTTTCTCTTTTTCTTCTCTTTCTCTATTGTATCCCTCTATTTTTTTTTCCTGAATCTCAAATCAAATGTCATCAGATTCTTCTTTGGAGGTGATCTTTCAAAGTACGAGCCTTTTTATTATGGTAAGTTTTTTTTTTTGGTAATATTTCCTTGAATTACTCCACTTTCATTGTTGATAATAATTTTTGGTACTTTTGGTTTGTTTCTTATTCGATTATTTACATGAGTAATTTCTCTGTTTTGCTCAAGCATGTTAGAAAATTTATACCTAAGTGCAAGTTTGTGAGAAGTACTGCAGTTTTCTCTGTTCTTCAGATAGTTATCTGAAAGCTGCTAAAATCAATGAATGTTACATAATCCATAGATGGTCCCAAAATGTGATGAAATTTGTTATTAGGTGAATTGATATTGTAACAATTGGATTAATTGTGGGAGAATCAAGAAATACAATGATTTTAATGTGTGAATAAATTTCATGAGAGTCGAAACTTCTCATGTAAAAGGGCGACCACAACTAGGATAGTGAGTCCGGAGTCGACTGGCTTTCACTAGGTAGAAATTTGGTCAATTTTCGCTTTGTTTCTATCGGTTTTTAAATTGTTAATATTATAAAGTGCCATTTCTGTTTTTCAGGTATTTGCAAGAGCAACATTTGCACTCAATGTTTGAAAATATTAAGAAGAAGCTTTAATTTTTGGCAGCCAGATATGTGCTATCAATTGCAATTTGTCACTTTGCAATGGTTATGGATTTGCTGGTGAGTTTAAATAGTCTTTCTTATTGTTTCTTGTAGTCCAATTTTTTAGCAATGAAGAGTTTCCTTTTATAATTCTTCTTAGATTTGCAGCTTGAAGATGTGAAACATTTTTTTTTAAGAAATCCCATTAACATCATAGCAATGAACAATATCCGTTTATTAAGGATACTTTATTGTGGAGTTTGAACAACTTCTTGATAAATGGTTTTCTGGTTGTTCTTTTTCACTCTTTGGATAAATCCAGAGTGAGTTCATCCGAGTTATATGCATTTACATTGTATTACATTCTTTGACTGTTAGTTACACTATATATGGTGATTTGATGAATATGCAACCATTGTAGTTTATAAAGCAGCTTTGCATGATGATCTCATTATAAGAAATTGACTTTCCAAAAATTACTATGACAAATATAATGTTTGCAGCAGGTATGAGGAGATTTGTGCACCTCAAGTACAAGAGTTCTATAGTATAAAACACAACACTCACTTTAGTAAGCAGGTAAGGTTGACTTTTTAATACACACAACCTTGCAGCTTCTAAACTGTGGTAACATTTGGCGCCATGTGTTAGGCTGGTCTTGCAACTGGAGTCAGCACTTTTAATTATTTGCAGTTTAAAACAGTACCTCCCAAAAATGGACATTTTCTATGGTTTAAATCTTTCAAATTACTCTGTGATTCCTCTTAATAGAAAATTTTGATGCTACTACTTAAAAATAACGAATGTGAGAGGTATCATCCTGTAGCTCATTAACTTAATGAAGTTGATATCTTCACAACAGAAGCTTGCTGGTTAATTAGATAGTTCCATATTCTGTGTAAAGCAAGATAGTTTCATACTATTCAATCATCTATACACATACTTGGCTCATTGTGATAAAGTTCTACTGGGGGTCGCTAATAATTTTTTTAACAATTACTAGTCCTTTGCCGTTGTTCGTATAATTCTTTTGATAACTAGCCAGACCATTGATCTGGTATATTTTTCAAGTCGAGATTATTGAGTAGAGGAAGGAGTGCTCATATTCAAGGATATATAGTGATCTTGAGTGATTACGCAAAAATCATGCAAAAACTCGGAATATGGTAACTTATCCTATCGGATTCATCTTTATCAATCATGTGATTTGTCTTAATCAGTCCACTGTTCTTGAAATTGGAGTCACTCTTAACCTAAGTTGCACGGACTCTTCAATTTTGGTGCCGTCCCTGTCCCGATACGAGGCTTGGACAGGTGCTGGAGCGGGAAACGTCCCGGATACGGTCAACCGACTTCGGACACTTTGACCGGAGTCCATCGACAAATTTGGGAGAAAAGTTGAGATTTTAATTTCTCAAAATCAAAATTAAACAGATTTAAGTGAAAATGGCATACCTTCAATGTTGTAGTATTTTTGTCTCATATTTCCTGCTTTGTGTGTTGGAGAAACCAAAAATTCGAAGTGTCATGTCCTGATTTTGTACTTCATGTAGACCTAACAGATGTAGATGGAACTTTGCCTCTTTTTCTCTTATGAGGGAAGAACGAAGGGACGTGAACGAAGCGTGAATGGCGATCTGTACGAGCTTAAAAGAAGTGGGGGAATTTTGAGCATCCGTAAGAGGAAGATGAGAAGTTGGGGAATTTTGAGGAAGATGACCTAGAAGATCTACCGTTCCTTCCTAAAGACTCTTAATCGTAATCTATATCTATATATTAATATAAAGGAGGGACATAACAATCTGTTGTGGCACCTCTTATCAATCAGAATTCACATTTTCCTATTTTCTCAAATTTTTGGTTTTTACTCCTTTTTTTTTCTATTATGTGCTAGTATTTAAAAAGAGAGTAAAAATCAATTAATTGTGTCTCTTCCTCTTCCATTACAACAGTTCCCTATCAACCGCTTCTTCCTCTTCTTTCTATCACTTCCAGCGCTTAATATCCCTATTCTCTTCTATCTCTCCCTCGTCCAAAGGTATCTCCTCTTTTTGTTTTTTACAATTTAAGATTTACTTATATCTCTCTGTTTTTAGAAAACCTAAGGTTTCCTTTGGTGTTTCTGTTCTCGATATTGTTAGGCTTTCATTCATGGTTTGTTGCTCTTTCTATACATTCAACATAGCCGATTTCTGCTTGCTTTACGTTAATTACCAATTAAGTTGCCTTTTTTTATTACCCACTTTGTCAAATTCAATTAATCTTGAAGGGAAGGGGATACACATAAGTTGCTTTCTTAAACTTGCAGAATTTTAGTTTTAGTTTCAGTTTCACTTGGATTTTTCTGAAAATAAGTCGTAACATTTCGAAAGGATAAAAGTTTCACGCCCTTCCACTCCTCCATTTGTCCTCTCTGATTTTGGAATGTTCAGTATTTTTTCATGAATGACATTCTTACTAGAAAGAAGAAGTTGTAAAATTCTAGCCAGGATATGGAATAAAAATCTCAAGATACTCTGATGTTTGTCAACGAATTTCCTTTTGAAAACTTATTGACCTCTGTAATCTATCTACTGCTATCCTATGTGCGAAAATTTTCATGGCCCAAAGTAAAAAAAAATCCATTCTTTTTGAAAAATTGCTTTTTCCTGATTAGTCTTTCTCACTTTTGCTGCAGTTTTATGATGATCTACAATGCCGGTTGTTCAAACGCCATGCGCGACATGGTATGCCACTTCTATGTACTTTTTGAATTCTTTTATTAATCAATTAGTTAAGTCTCAATCTCGGCATAGTTGAGGTCAATTATACAATTCTTTTGTAGAGCGGGTTATACTATAGGAGCTTACTGAATTTAAGACTTGAAAAATTTGCATGCCCCAAAGTCGAAAAATTACCATTCTTATGAAAAATTGCTTTTCCTGATAAGTCTTTGTCACTTTTGCTGCAGTTTTATAATCGACAATGCCGGTTGTTCAAATGCCATGCCCGATATGGTATGCCACCTCTATCGTAGTCTATGAAATTTTTATTCAGTCAATTAGTTATGTCTCAATCTTGGCATAGCTGAGATAAATTATACAATTCTTTTGCAGAACAAGTTATATTATAGGGATTACTTAAGCGCATTGGATTTAAGACTCGTAATATCTGTAAAATTAAAACTAAATCTATTTTGATTAGTCCTAATCACTTTGGTTTTTTCACAATCTTTTTTCATCAATCTTTTTCCATCAATGCTTGCCGTTCCAATTCTTTTAAATCTGAAGTTTTCACGTTACTAGCCTGGATGGAACAAGTTAGAGGACGAAAGTGTGATTAGTTACGTTGAACAAGTATTTTTATAGCTAACCTTAATTGCATTATAAATTGTGTTGCTTTGAGTTATTTCTTTACTACATGCGTAGTTTTGTTATGCCTTACCTAAAAACTTAATTTACCTGTAGAGTAATACACATTCTCATGATTAGATTCAACATACTTGTCTCCAACAACTGATGTAGTCTATTCCAGATGTATGTAGTTATTGATTTTTCAGCTTCCTTCTGAATTTTTGTATGGAAAATATCTCTATAGGTTAAGGTATGGGATTGGACTAAACTTCCTTTTGAGTTACCAAATAACATTAGACATCTAATTCATACTGTTTATATTTCTACATTTAGCAATAAAACTGATAAAATAACTTGGGGAATCAACACTACTGGGTTGTTCAGCACTAAGTCTGTACAATATCTTGGAAACACAAAACAATAATTCTATAAATAATCATACTAGCTATAACTGGATTTGGCAACTACCTGTTCAGCCTAAGATCAAAGGATTTATATGGCTCCTTTTTAAGGAGAGATTACCCACTATGGCATATCTCAAGCATTGTACCATAATTCAAGATGCTACTTGCCAGTATTGCCATGTGGCAGACGAAACCATTAGGCATATTTTCATGGAATGCTCTAGTGCTAAACTATATTGGCACGCGGCAGGGTTGCTTGACTAAATTACTCACATATCACTTGATTCTAATAATTCAAACTGGATCCATAAGCTTCTAATTTTTAGACATTTTAATGCACCCTATAAGATAAATCCACTCACGTTTCTTTCTTTAAGTCTATGGAATATATGGTTAGTCAGAAATAATAACTGTTATAAGCATGATACATCAAGGGCTTCAATTAAGATAGTTACTCAGCAAGCCGCAGAATGTACCTATCTTATAGTTAACAGGCGCACTATTAAGAAAAAGAGACCTCCTAACCTTTAGTTGGAAGCCTCCAAAGTGGCCTTACTATAAACTTAATACTGATGGGGCCCATACTAATTATAAATCTGGTATTGGTGGTGTAATACGAAATGCACAAGCTGAATGGGTAACTGGATTTGCAGCACCAATTTCAGCAGACTCGCCAACTTCAGCAGAGACATACGCCTTAATGCTAGGACTTCAACTAGCTCTTGAGCGTAATCTACTTCCACTTGAAGTAGAAATGGACTCAAAGGAGATCATACGGTTAGTTAATTCTAGTAAGGATACTCCTAATAATTTAATTTTGGATTGCAGGTACCTCCTGGACAGGTTGGGTAAGCCTGTAGTTATGCATGCGTACAGAGAGCAAAATGCAGTTGCGGACAAGCTAGCAAAGGAGGGCTGTAATTTTGACTTAAAATCA
This sequence comes from Nicotiana glauca, assembly GCA_026770625.1. NCBI lineage: Eukaryota > Viridiplantae > Streptophyta > Magnoliopsida > Solanales > Solanaceae > Nicotiana > Nicotiana glauca. Next base: position 7,900 of record MU746757.1, read on the forward strand.
CAGGTGCATATTTTTGAAACCAGTCCAGGTTGTGCAAGAACAGTTTTTGAGCAAGAAAAGATTGCAGTGCAGGAACATGTTTTGGCTAATAGTAGGCCTCACTCTAGTATCTATAATATTGTAAATAGGGATGTTATTAGTACTAGTAACTCTAAGTATTGTAGTAGTGGGAGCATCTGCTTGTCATAGGATGCAGGAGATGCATCCCGCCTCTGTACGCGTACTTTAATATAATATATCTATCGTTTGAATCAAAAAAAAAAAAAAATCTTATATTTGTATGGTTTGTATCTCGTGTTATGTGTGTTGAATAACTCTATATTGGAAGTTTGTATGTGTCGGTTGGAAGACTGACCTTCAATGTCTCATTTTCCAGAAAAACCAAGAGTATATATAGCAGTTCTCTTTTAGTGAGTGAACCATGATATAAAACTGGTGACACGTCTTCAACAGTAGAAAGTATATGTACAAGTCCGCTAGAAAAATAATTTACTTTATAACCCTTATAAATAGTTAGTTGATATATTTTGCTTTTTTAGTATTCAATTGGTTGGCTCATTTCCTTCTCTATACCTTTTTGTAGACCTGACAATAGGATTCTGGTATAAGGGAGACTTGCTTTTCAATTTTATGTCCAAAAAAGTTATATATGTACTACATTTTTCTTAGAAATTTCCCTATAAATTACTAATTGCTAAGCTTACATGATTTATGTATATTTGCACGGATATGATTGTTGTCACGTATCCATTCTTGTATTTGATGTATACCTCAATGAGTCTAATAAATTGGAACTTTTTTGCCATTAACAGTCACTTGGAGCAATTAATCATGCAAGTTAAAAAGCTATAATGTCTTGACAGCTCTGGGACAGAGTGAATTGGTCTTTATCCGGAGCTTAATTTCTATTGTGTACATTCCCTCCCTAATTTATATGGAGGAAAATTATTCACAGTTATCCATTGAAGACTCCCAGAAGTGAAGCAAGTTTAAGTAATGTGCTTAAGGGGATAGTATAGTCAAAGTGCTAAAACATCATTTTATGGCTGTCACACATACAGAAAGAATGCTTCACCAATTTGATATTTGCAGATCATGATTATGAGAAAGCCAGTGATTAGGACTAGCAATAATATCCCGATTGTATCAGTTTTGAACTTAATATTTACCCTACTCTGTGGTAAATATTAAGTACAAAGATCAAACTAAGCTTGTATTATTTCGTATATTTTCCTTTACCGACTTCTCTTGCTTTTCTAATTCTTAGTAGCTTATTTTAAGTATACACTTGCTCTAATTTGTCACAATCTTGTCTCAGGACTTCTACATTAAACATACTATTTATTTATTTTTACCGCTTTCATTCCACATTTAACCTTCGATAGTATTTTAATTGCTCACCTATAGTTTCTTTGCTGAATCTATTGATGACATTTTATAGAAGTTTTTGGGAGAATAATATATCACGGTGGTTTAGTCTATGCAATCTATTTGTCTTCTTTTTCTTTGTAATCTGCCTCTGTGTGCTGCTTTTTCTGTTCTCTCTCTCTATTTTTTTTTTGTTTTTTTTTTTTGTTTTCTTTATTAGCCAAAAACTAACATGGTTCCAACCATGACCCGAAGGGTGAGATTATTGGAAGAACATTATGCCTGAAATTTTCGAATCTAGATTATCGTTGATTTAATTTTTAGTCAACAGTTTTGTTTGTGTTGTTTATTAACTGCTCTAGCTAATTTAAATTAACCATTGATCTTAATGGTGATGGTTTTATGTAACCTTCACATCATAAAGTTCTTTAGAATATGTATACTGTGCACCATTAGATAGAATGTCCTATACTTTTGGTATAGATAGAAATAGAGAAAATGATGCTTGTTTATTTCATGAAAAATCATTCGATATTGAGAAGTCAATTATATCAAGGAACAAATATTACAATAAGAAAATACATAAAAGATAAAACTGATCAAAGAGGAAGATTTTTGTAATCATTCATTAGAGGTTCTTGAGATATGCTACAATGTGAAATCTTCTGTAACTTATATTGAAATATTCTAAATACGTTTAGTTTTATAAGGTTCTACCTTTTCGTTATTTTTTATATTTGGATATTAACAAAGGATTTTTGTAAGTTTAATGAGATTATTTATGACCGCGCGAAGCGCGGCTAAATTACCTAGTAATATAATAATAAGTGACCCCTTTATTCTCCATTGTATGCGACTTGTCCACTTTATTCTCCACACTTGTAAGTTGTGACACGTTATTGACATGTTTTTGGTTGCTATTTACAAATATTTCTTTCTCATACAATATATAGGCTCATGTTTTTCTGTATTTGAAAAATAGACCAAAACCGAGGAAATTTTTTTTGTAAAAAAAATAAAAAAAAAAAAATAAAAAAAAAGAGAGAAGAAGAGAGAGAGGAAGAAATTCACTTACCTCCAAACGCATGCATCAAATTTTAGAAGTTGTGCCAAATTCCCTCCAGATGGTCTTAGAGGAAAAAGGTAAATTAAGTAAGAAACAAATGCAGGCAGATTCAAATAGAGAACTTGAAGAAAAAAACAAAGAGAGTGTAAGCTTTTTCCTTTCTTGCACCTCCATTTTTGCTTCAATTTTAGTTTTCTTACTCTTCCGCTTAAATTTTTTGTTAGATTTTTTACATGCATGTCAGTAATTTTTTAGGCACTAATTACTATCCGCAAATTGAAATATTTAGGCAAAAATCTATTATATTAAGCTTTCTGTTGGAAGATTCGGGTCTTTGCTACAGTAGCAAAGATTTAGTTATTAACAATGTCGGTTTATTTGTACAAGTACTTTCATGGGGCTCTATATTTGTAAATCTCGATTATTTATAGTTAGTCACACTTTCTATTTGAATATTTTTACTGTTTACTCTTCTTTTACTTTATTCTTTGGGTTATTTTCATTCTTTGCTCAGGACCATGGAAGTTAAATTATGCAAACTAATGAATCCAAGGTATTTTCTGGAGTTTTGTATTATTATGTGTTGTAACTGGTTGCTAAAGATAATTAATATGATCTCAAATATTTGAGAGTATTTTCTATGAGTTTAACTTTGGTGCATTGAGAATATAGAATTTATTTTTAAGCAATCAGATCGAAGTGACATACTGTTACGCTGGTAATTGTCTAAAGTAAACGCATTGCAACCAGCTTCGATGTACTGCCAATGTAAAAAGAATTGGGAAAAATACATAAGTTGCTCCCTATACTTGTTCTGAAAGTGAGTTTATGGGTGTCGTTTTTCCTCCTCCTACTTGTCCAAACTGAATTTGTTACCCCTTTAATAGGTGACATGGCAGAGGAATTATTTTTTCATTATAAAAGGATAGAAAAATGGTCTAAAGGTGATTAAATAATTCATGTCTTTTCTTAATATTCTTTTATCTTTTTTCTTTCTCTTTTTTTTTTCCTTCAGCTATCTTTCTTACCTGATGGGGACGACAAAGTACTCATTTATGAACAAAGCTAGATGGCCCGTGCACGGTCCGGAGTTTGTTGTAGAATGTAATATTATTCGCTTACAAGATATGTTTTGCAAGATAAGACATTATTTTATACCTTTACCAATGAGAAAATCTTACTTTATATCCATTAATTCTAAACTATTTACTCTTTAATGCCATGCCCAAATTATTTACTACTCCTACCCATGGGGCCCAAACTATTTACCCTTTTTTTTTCTCCTAAAACATGTTATTTCTGAATTCACTGTACCCATTAAAGGGTAAACATGTTACCACAATTCGTATCGAAATTATTTCCGTTTCATCCATAAAAGGCTGAATTCACTGTACCCATTCAGTTCAATTTTTTTCTTACAACAGATGCATTAGTGTTTATACATAAAATCGTGAAGTGGGTATTAATCATAAAAATGAATCACCCCTTAGGAATCTGTTCATCCATTCAACTGTGAAACCCTTTCCCCACTCATGTTTTTCTTTATCACATTCTTGTTTATTCCCCTCCTTTTTTTATTAAGTTTGTCCTTTTGTGTTTGATGAGTGCGAAAAATCGTAGTATGGAACTTATATCCTTAAATTTATTTTTGTTTTTTTATGCTAAGAAAGTTATGCAAATTGCAATTATTGTTTATTACCTTAACCATATTCAAAGTGGGTATTGTTAAATATTACCTATAGTACCTTCTGAAAGTTCATACTGAAATTTGATAGCAGTTAGAGCTGATTTGAGGTGATTGAGATCGAAATTTTCTGTTGAAAATCGAAAAAGAACACAGCTACAATATACCGCTACGGTATACAATATGCTGTAGGAGTATATAGCTATACTGCTACAGTATACTATTGTAGTTTACAATATACTGCAATAGTATATTGTAATAATCAAAGAAGAACACAGCTACCTAACAGTATACCGCTACAATATACAATATACTATAGGAGTATATAGTTATACTGCAACAATATACTATTATAGTATACAATATATTATTATAGTATACTGTAATAATATGCAATACTGTAATACTATGTTGTAATAGTATACAATATACTATAATAGTATACTTATTACACGTAAATTCACTTGCATTTTTCCTTTTAATTTGCTTTAAGCTTTTACCCAGCGTGAGGGGCAAATTGACAATGCAAAAAAAAAAAAGAAAATATTATAGTATGATATATAATGTAACGGTATACTCTTACAATTAGATCATTTTAGAATTTTTTGAAATTTGTATTGACAACTGATATTATTTCAGTTTAATAATTGAATTAATTTTTTGTTTAACTCTTTGCGTATAATTGTATACCTGTTGGTATAGCTATATACTATACTGGTATCATATGTCAGTTATAATTTTTGGTTGTATTAGCTACATTTAATTGGTACACAATTTGATTTTTCTTTAGTAATAATATAAAAAAAGAATAATAAAAAATAGTGAAAACAGTAAATAAAATTACGTTATGAAGAGAAAAGAATATAAAAAAAAGAAATTAAATGAAATTAGAAAAGGAAAAAAAGAAAAAAATAAGAAGAAAACGAGAACAAAAAAAAGCAGAAAAGAAAAAAAAAGAAAAGAAAAGAAAAGAAAAAAGCATAGAAATAAAAAATAATTGGAGAATAAAGAAAAAATTCCCCATTAAACCTACTATGGGTAGGAAATGTAATTAGTTTATGAGTAGAAAAATAAATGAGTAGACAAGGATAAATAATTTTATTTTTGTGGGTAACTGTATCAAAACCCTTACCAATAAGGAACCAAATGAAGATTAGAATATATCAAAATTGAATTTTCTTCCATCTTATCCACAATTATTGTGGTATTTGTATCAAGTGAATAAACCGCTCAAAAAACTTACCTACCTCACAAGCCATTAACTATTAGGAAGACAAATATATCTGCCTTTGTCGAATCCATCCATTATAAGGATGCAAATCTATAGCAATGTGTATAGTTGATGAAATGCTAGCTCCACAAAGCAGCAAAATCACTGTAAGTTATGGTTCAACCGTGGTTACGTCCGGTGAATAAGCAAAACAGAAAGTGCAATACTGTGATGACTCAAACGGTCATTACTTGATTTAAATTAAATTTTATGTCTCCAAGACCTTGAAAATCTTATTTAGGACCGCCTCGATTTGCGTGCGCAGTTCGGTGCGTAGCCGGAAAGCTTAAATATAAAAATTTGTGAAAAATGATAAGTTTTAATTATAATATGAGTTAATTTGACTTCGGTCAATATTTTGGATAAACGGATCCGGACCCGTGATTTGACGGTCCCGGAGGGTCCGTAGGAAAATATGAGACTTAGGGGTATGCCCGGAATTGAATTTCAAGGTCCCAAACCCGAGAAATGAATTTTTAAAATAAATTATTTTCTAAAATTGTTTATAAGGTTTTGAAATGAAATTTAATTAGAACCTGATGGTATTGGGCACGTATTTTAGTTCCGACGCCCGGTACAGGTCTTATATGTGATTTAAGTCCTTCCTGTAAAATTTGGTGAAAAACGGAATCCATTGGACGTGATTCGGACTTAAATTGGAAAATTTGATGTTTTATGAAGTTTGAAAGAATTCATAGATTTTGAGGTTTAATTCGATGTATATGATGATATTTTGGCGATTTGATTGCACGGATAAGTCCGTAAGATATTTTTGAGGTTGTGTGTATATATGGTTTGGAGCCCCAAGGACTCGGATGAGTTTTGGATAGGCCACGGGTGCATTTTTGGACTTTGAAAAATAGCTGGTAGTTTTGATCTGCAGACTTCGCATTTGCGAAGCCAGTCTCGCAAATGCGAGCCACGTATCGCAAAGGCGAGGATGAGACCTGCGCCGGCCTGGTCGCAAATGCGACAAATTTGTTCGCAAATGCGAAGGCCATCGCAAATGCTACGTATGGGATCGCAAATATGAAGCTTCCCTTTTCCGCCTGAGGTCGCAAATGCGATGCCTCTATCGCATTTCCCATATCAGAGACCTGCAATTTTACACTTAACCGATTTTGAACCCCATTTTTCATATTTTCTCAAACCCAAACACACTTAGGCGATTTTTCAAGAATTCTTTTGTGGCGACCCGGCCAGTCGTCTCATGAGTTACCACTCTGTTTCCCCCATTTCTGCTTCTTTATGCTTCGTTATCTGTGTTTTATGTGGTCAAGTCGAATAGTTCGCGTTCGGAGTGATTTTGGTAAGAAATGAGACACTTAGTCTCTTTTAAGAATGTTAAAGATGAAAAAGTCAATCGGATATTGACTTATGTGTTAGAGGGCTCGGATGTGAATTCCGATGGTTCGGTTAGCTTCGGGAGGTGATTTGTGACTTAGGAGCGTGATCGGAATTGGTTTTGGAGGTCCGGTGTAGAATTAGGCTTGAAGTGGCGAAGTTAGTATTTTGGCGAAGTTCCGGTTGATATGTGAGAATTTGATCCGAGGGTCCGAATAGAATTTCGAGAGTTGCTGTAGCTTCGTCATGTGATTTGGGATGTGTGTGCAAAATTTCAGGTCATTCGGACGTGGTTTGATTGAATTTCTAATCGAAAGCGCATTTCGGAAGTTTTTAGAAAATGTAGGCTTGAATTCGATGTGAATTGATGGATTTGGTGTTGTTTGAGGTATTTTGATGATTGGAGCAAGTTTGAATGAGATTTTAGGATGTGTTGGTGCTTTTGGTTGAGGTCCCGGGGGCATCGGGTGAGTTTTGGAAGGTCAAACAGACCAATTTCTATGTTGAGAAGTTGCAGAATTGCAACAGCAGTTGTAGATGATTTTTGGCCTTTGTGATCGCACGAGGTCCCTCAGATCGCGTAGAAGGATTTTGGTGTGGCCTGAGTTTGGTCTTCGTGTTCGCGTTTGGAGCCTCACATTCGCAGAAGGCTGGAGGCTGGTGCTTAGCGCTCGCATAGTGGAAATTGGTGCATGAAGGTCCAAGAGCTTTTGCTCTACGCATTTGCGTAAGCGGGATCGCGTTCGCGTAGGTCCAAGGGTCTAATGCATCGCGTTCGTGGGTAGGGTGCCGCGTTCATGAAGAGTTATTTCTGCGTCAAGATAAATTGTGCATCGTGAAAGCGTGGGTTGATCGCGTTCGCGAAGAAGGAATTCCAGTGCTGGGCAGTGAGTTTATTAAATATTTCATCCGCGATTTTGGGCCATTTTTCCTCCATAACTGAGTATTTTGCGAGCTTTTTGAGAGAGATTCAAGAGGGAATCAAGGAGAATCGATTCGAGGTAGGATTTTTGAACCTAAAATGTGATTCTATTGTGAAATCTAGCTAGAAAATTCATGGAAACTTGAACAAAAATGGAAGAACTAAGGCTTGAGATTTTAATTTGGGATTTGAGGGGTCACTTGGACTCTGATTTTGGTGTTCTTTATATGCATAGACTCGTGTAGTGATAAGGAACCCGTTGGTGTAAAAATTTTTGAGTTTCGAGAAGCGGGCCCAGGGTTCAGGTTTTTCTAATTTCGGGATTTTTTATATTTTTCGCTTGGGTTTTGTTTCCTTAGCATATTTTAACATATTCGTTCTGATTTTGGATAGATCCGATGCACGTGGAGGTCGATTCTAGGGGCAAAAGCATCGCGAGCTAGAGTTTTAGTCGGTTCGAGGTGAGTAATGAATGTAAATGATGTCCCGAGGGCTTGAAACCGCGGATTTGCACATCGTAGTACTATATAGAGGTGAGACACGCGCTTGAGCGTGGGGTCGTTTACTATTTGTGATTGTGACTTGGTCCATCCCGAGTGATGCTTTTACCGTGTATTTAATTGAAACTTATTTGGTATCATCATTATTTGGACTGATTGCCATATTTGGGCTTCGTGCCAAATATTTTAACCCTCCGGGGATTTTTATCACTGTTTCTTCACTGTTTTGGCTTACTACTTGAACTCAGTCGTATCGTTTTCCACTGTTTTTACAACTCAGCCACTTTTACTCGGTTTTAAAACTAAAATGACATATTAAGTGATGTTTTGGGCTGAGAACTACTGTTTTACAAATGCCCGAGGGCTTATGTGATTTCTGGACTGAGTATGGCCGAGGGCTAGTTGTGAGGATACCATGGGATCGGGCTGCACGCCGCAGCAGTGTTATACTGATACTCATACGAGGCCGAAGGGCTATATTTGATGCCATGAGATGGCTTGATTTTGCGCTTGGTCCGTAAAAGGCCCCTCCCAGAGTCTGCACACCCCCAGTGAGTGCCGTCGATGAGATATACGGATCGGGCTGCACGCTGCATCGGGTACTATATGGTACTATTATATGTGTTGACTTTCTTTAACTGTCTATCACCTAATTGCTTACCTGTTCTAGAATTAGAGTATTTCATTTTCATTGGTTTATTGCTTTCATATTACTTGTCCTATTTGCCGCATTATTGATTACTCTGTGTTTATCCGTGATTTCTTATTCTCAGTCATTATTTATGCTTATTACTCATTGGTTCGGAGTACACACATTACTCCCTATACCGTGTGCAGTTACAGACATAGCAGAGTCCACTCCTTAGTGTTGATCCTCCCAGTCCAAGCAGTGATTTGGAGACTACGAGGTAGCTATTAGCGTCCGCAGCCCCTGTGCCTCCCCTATCTTATCATTTTCATATTCTTAGAACTATTGTATCGTATTTAGTGTTCAGTAGACTTGTATCTGGATTTCTTAGTTGCTCATGACTTGTGACACCGCGGTTTGGGCTGTATAGGGATGGTTTATTCTGTCGTTATCGTTACTTCCGCAAATTATGACTATTATACCATTTTTAATAACTGTTTCTGGCATTTAACTGCTTAAAAAAGGTGTTCTATTTTGGTTTGGCTGGCCTTGTCTTCACGAGAAGCGCCATCACGACTGGGTGCGGGAATTAGGTCGTGACAAGTTGTTATCATAGCCTAGGTTACTAGGGCTCACGAGTCATGAACGGGTTTAGTAGAGTCTCGCTGATCGGTACGGAGGCGTCTGTATTTATCCTCGAGAGGCTGCAGAACCTTTTAGGAAAAACTTCACATTCTTGAAATTCTTATCGTGCGAACTTGTTGATTCGAGTGCTGAATTTCTGTTATTCTATTCTCTCGCAGATGGCGAGGACTTGCGCTACCGGACGAGGTGGACGACCACCAGTGCCACCCACTGAGGCCACCAGAGGCCGTGGACGCGGTCGTGGTCGTGGTCGTGGCAGAGGCAGAGCAGTGTGGGCAGCACCTGTTGATCCACCAGCTGCCCCAGCTCCGGATCAGACTCCAGCAGCACAAGTTTGGGCACCAGCTGTGCCCATCGTGATTTCGGGTCTTCAGGAGACCTTGCCACAGATCTTGTCAATTTGCACTGGCCTGGCTCAGGCAGTTTTAGCCACTACCGCAGCAGCTACTTCGCAGGACGGTGGAGGCAATCAGACCCCCGCTGCTCGCACACCTGAGTAGGTAGTGCAGGGACTACAGACACCGGGGGCTCCTCCAGCCTAGCCGATTGCGCCTGTTCAGGTGTTCATTGTATCAGCTATGCTGGATGACGAGCAACGTCGTCTTGAGAGGTTTGGTAGACTCCAGCCTCCGTCATTCAGTGGTGCTGAGGGCGAGGATGTCCAGGGTTTTCTTGACAAGTGTCAGTAGATGCTCCGTACAACAGGGATTCTTGAGTCTAGTGGTGTGGCATTTACCACCTTTCAGTTTACTGGGCTGCCTTTACTTGGTGGGAGGATTTTGAGAGGCGTAGGCCTATCGGTGCAGCACCTTTTTTTGGCAGCAGTTCTCCACTCTCTTCTAGGAGAAGTATGTACCGCAGTCCCGCAGAGAGGAGCTGCGTAGGCAGTTTGAGTGGTTGACATAGGGAGATATGACCGTGACCCAGTACGAGATGAGGTTTTTTGAGTTGGCTCGTCATGCCACCTGGATGATTCCTCCAGATCGCGAGAGGATTAGGAGATTTGTGGATGGCCTTAATTACCATCTTCGTATTCTGATGGCTAGAGAGAGAGTATTGGGTACTACGTTCGAGGAGGTGGTGGATATCACTTATGAGATTGAGATAGTTCGTCGTCGGGAGCGAGAGAAGAGGGAGGCCAATAGGCCTTGTGGATCGGGCAGTTACAGTGGTGCTCCTTCGAGGGGCCAGTTCCAGCATAGTAGAGGTCGTTCATTTAGGCTTGCTCAGTCGGCCCGTCCAGAGTATCGTGGGGCATCTTCAGGTCGTGGTTATCATGGATCTCAGCAGGGCCAGCCTTCACTCAACGCCCTCCTAGCCCCGAGTTCATCTCGTGCCCCATCAACTCAGGGTTCTTCTGCGCCGAGTGCATCTGCTAGCCACTCCGATGCCAGGGGTTCCCTTCAGTCCCCATCTCCAGCATCGGGGAGTCGTTATGAGTGCGAAGAGTTTGGACATATGAGGAGGCAGTGCCCTCGACTTCATGGTGGTCAGCTTCAGCAGAGGGGTCAGCCCTCAACTTCTGCTCCAATTACTTCACCACCCGCCTAGCCAGCTAGGGGTGGAGATCAGGAAGCCAGGAGTTGCCCCATAGGGGAGGTCGATCAGGCGGTGGCCAGGCTCGTTTCTATGCTATTCTAGGCAGGACATATGTTATTTCTTCAGATGCTGTCATTATAGGTATTGTTTCAGTCTTCCACAGAGATGCCACTGTACTATTTGATCCCGGTTCCACCTATATTTATGTGTCCTCGTATTTTTCTCATTATTTGGGTACGCCCAGGGAGTCTCTTGCCTTTCCTATTCATGTCTACCCTGGTAGGCGATACTGTTGTTGTGGACCATATGTACCGGTCATGTGTACTAACTATTGGGGGTCTGGAGACCCGAGTGGATCTATTGCTATTGAGCATGGTGGATTTTGATGTCATTTTGGGCATGGATTGGTTATCTCCTTGTCATGCTATTGTAGATTGTCATGCTAAGACAGTCACTTTGGCTATGCTGGGTATACCACGGATCGAGTGGCATGGTATGACTGATTATGGAAAGCCCAACGTATGGTTGGGAAGGGTTGTCTATCGTATCTTGCCTTCTTGGGGGCTGAGGCTCCCAGTATTGAATATGTCCTAATTGTAAGGGATTTCTCTAATATATTTCCTGTAGGCCTGTCGGGCATGCCGCCGTACAGGGATATTGATTTTGGTATTGACCTGGTGCCGGGCACTCAGCCCATTTCTATTCCACCATATCGTATGGCACCAGCAGATTTGAAGGAGTTAAAGGAGCAGTTTCAGGAACTCCTAGATAAGGGGTTCATCCAGCCTAGTGTGTCACCTTGGGGTGCACCGTTCTATTTGTGAAGAAGAAGGATGGCACTATGAGAATGTGCATCGATTATAGGCAATTGAACAAGGTAACAATTAAGAACAACTATCCTCTACCTCGCATTGATGATTTATTCGACCAGCTTCAGGGAGCGAGGGTGTTTTCTAAGATTGATCTTCGTTCGGGTTATCACCAGTTGAATATCAGGGATTTAGATATTCTCAAGACAGCCTTCAGGATCAGATATGGTCATTATGAGTTCCTGGTTATGTCTTTTGGGCTGACCAATGCCCCAACAGTGTTCATGCATCTGATGAATAGTGTGTTCTGACCTTATCTTGATTCGTTTGTTATAGTCCTTATTGATGATATTTTGGTATATTCGCATAGTCAGGAGGAGCACGTGGAGCATTTGAGGCTTGTGTTGCAGCAATTGAGAGAGGAGAAGCTTTATGCAAAGTTCTCCAAGTGTGAGTTTTGGCTTAGGTCAGTGGTATTCTTGGGACACGTGGTGTCCGGTGAGGGGATTCAGGTTGATCCAAAGAAGATAGAGGCGGTGTAGAGTTCGCCCAGACCGTCCTCAGCCACAAAGATTCGTAGTTTTCTTGGTTTGGCAGACTATTATCGTCAGTTTGTTCAGGGATTCTCATCTATCGCATCGCCCTTGACCAAGTTGACTCAGAAGGGTGCTTCATTTGTATGGTCAGATGAGTGTGAGGAGAGATTTCAGAAGCTCGAGACTGCCTTGACCACAACTCCAGTATTTGTTTTGCCATCAGCTTCAGGTTCATATACCGTGTATTGTGATGTTTCGAGAGTTGGGATTGGTTGTGTATTGATGCAGGAGGGTAGAGTTATTGCTTATGCTTCCCGTAAGTTGAAGCCCCATAAGAAGAACTACCCTGTTCATGATTTGGAGTTGGCTGCCATAGTTCATGCATTGAAGATTTGGAGGCATTACTTGTATGCCATATCTTGTGAGGTATTCACCGATCATCGCAGTCTTCAACATTTGTTCAAGCAAAAGGATCTTAATTTGAGGCAGCGGAGATGGTTGGAGTTGCTTAAGGATTATGATATCACCATATTGTATCATCCGGGAAAGAGCAATGTAGTGGCTGATGCTTTGAGACGAAAGGCAGTGAGTATGGGGAGTTTGGCATATATCCCAGTTGGGGAGAGACCTTTTGCCGGTTGATGTTCAGGCCTTGTCCAATCGGTTTGTGAGATTAGATATTTCGGAGCCCAGTCAGGTGTTGGCTTGCGTAGTTTCTCGGTCTTCTTTATATGATCGCATCAGAGAATGCCAGTATGATGATCCGCATTTGCTTGTCCTTAAGGATAGAGTTCAGCATGATGATGCCAGAGATGTGACCATTGGTGATGATGGAGTGTTGAGGATGCAGGGCCGGATTTGCGTGCCCAATGTGGATGGGTTTCGAGAGTTGATATTGGGGGAGGCCCATAGCTCGTGGTATTCCATTCATCCAGGTGCTGCAAAGATGTATCAGAATCTTGGACAACACTATTGGTGGCGGAGAATGAAGAAAGATATTGTGGGGTTTGTAGCTCGGTGTCTCAATTGTCAGCAGGTGAAATATGAGCATCAGAGACCGGCTGGCTTGCTCCAGCAGATGGTTATTCCTGAGTGGAAGTGGGAGAGGACCATTATGGATTTTGTTGTTGGACTTCCTCGGACTTTGAAGAAGTTTGATGCTATTTGGGTGATTGTAGACAGGTTGACCAAGTCCGTGCACTTCATTCCTATGTGTACTACTTATTCTTCAGAGCGGCTGGTAGAGATATATATTCGGGAGATTGTTCGGTTGCATGGTGTCCCAGTTTCCATCATATCAGATCGGGGCACTCAGTTCACTTCCCAGTTTTGGAAGTCTGTTCAGCGAGAGTTGGGTACCCAGGTGCAGTTGAGCACAACTTTTCACCCTCATATGGACGGGCAGTCGGAGCACACCATTCAGATATTGGAGGATATTCTACGCGCGTATGTTATTAATTTCGGAGTGTCATAGGATCGATTTCTCCTGCTTGCAGAGTTTGCTTATAACAACAACTACCAGTCGAGTATTCAGATGGTTCCATATGAGGCTTTGTATGGGAGGTGGTGTAGATCTTCGGTTGGTCGGTTCGAGACCGATGAGGCCAGGCTATTGGGGACAGATTTGGTTTAGGATACTTTAGAGAAAGTGAAGGTAATTCAGGAGAGACTCCGTACGGCACAGTCGAGGCAAAGAGTTATGCGGACAGAAAGGTTCGAGATGTATCCTACATGGTTGGTGAGAAGGTCCTATTGAAGGTTTCACCCACGATGTGATTTAAGAGATTCAAAAAGAAAGGGAAGTTGAGTCCACGGTTCATTGGGCCTTTTGAGGTACTTCGGAGGATCGGGGAGGTGGCTTATGAGCTTGCCCTGCCACCTAGCTTGTCGAGTGTGCATCCAGTTTTCCATGTTTCTATGCTTCGGAAGTATATTGGAGACCCGTCCCATGTTCTGGATTTCAGTACAGTTCAGTTGGAGGGTAATTTGACGTATGATGTAGAGCCAGCAGCCATTTTGGAGCGTCAGGTTCGGAAGTTGAGGTCAAAGGATGTAGCTTCAGTGAAGGTGCAGTGGAGAGGTTGGCCCGTAGGGGAGGCTACATGGGATATCTAGTGAGAGATGCGGAGCAAATATCCTCACCTATTTGAGGCTTCAGTTATGTTTCTTGACTCGTTCGAGGACGAACGTTTGTTTAAGTTGGGGAGGATGTGATGACCCAGCCAGTCGTCTCATGATTTGCCGCTCTGTTTCCAACATTTCTGCTTCTTTATGCTTCATTATCCGTGTTTTATGTGGTCAAGTCGAATAGTTTGCGTTCGAAGTGGTTTGGGTAAGAAATGAGACACTTCGTCTGTTTTAAGAAGGTTAAAGATGGAAAAGTGTACCGGATGTTGACCTATGTGTTAGAGGGCTCGGATGTGAATTCCGATGGTTCGGTTAGCTTTGGGGGGTGATTTGTGACTTAAGAGCATGATCGGAATTGGTTTTGGAGGTCCGATGTAGAATTAGGCTTGAATTGGCGAAGTTAGTATTTTGGCGAATTCCGGTTGATAGGTGAGAATTTGATTCGAGGGTCGGAATGGAATTTCGAGAGTTGTTGTAGCTTCGTCATGTGATTTGGGATGTGTGTGCAAAATTTCAGGTCATTCGGACGTGGTTTGGTTGGGTTTTTTATGAAAAGCGCATTTCAGAAGTTTTTAGAAAACTTAGGCTTGAATTGGATGTGAATTGATGGATTAGGTGTTGTTTGAGGTGTTTTGATGATTGGAGCAAGTTTGAATGAGGTTTTAGGATGCGTTGGTGCTTTTGGTTGAGGTCCTGGGGGCCTCGGGTAAGTTTCAGATGGTCAAATGGACCAATTTCTATGTTGAGAAGTTGCAGAATTGCAACAACAGTTGCAGATGATTTTTAGCCTTCGCAATCGCGTGAGGTCCCTCGCAATCGCATAGAAGGATTTTGGTGTGGCCTGAGTTTGGTCTTCACATCGCGTTTAGAGCCTCGCGTTCGCTGAAGGCTGGAGGCTGGTGCTTCGCGTTCGCGTGAGGGGAATTGCGTTCGCACAGTGGAAATTGGCACGTGAAGGTCCCAGAGCTTTTGCTTTACGCGTTCGCGTAGGTTCAAGGGTCTAATGCATTGCGTTCACGGGTAGGGTGCCGCGTTCCCGAAGAGTTATTTCTGGGTCAAGATAAATTGTGCATCGCGAACGCGTGGGTTGATCGCGTTCACGAAGAAGGAATTCCAGTGCTGGGCAGTGAGTTTATTAAAT
The DNA here is from genome assembly GCA_026770625.1 of Nicotiana glauca. Taxonomy (NCBI): domain Eukaryota; kingdom Viridiplantae; phylum Streptophyta; class Magnoliopsida; order Solanales; family Solanaceae; genus Nicotiana; species Nicotiana glauca. The sequence continues at coordinate 23,479 of MU746757.1, forward strand.
ATTTCATCTGCGATTTTAAGCCACTTTTCCTCCATAGCTGAGTATTTTGCGAGCTTTTTGAGAGAGATTCAAGAGGGAATCAAGGAGAATCGATTGGAGGTAAGATTTTTGAACCTAAAACGTGATTCTATTGTGAAATCTAGCTAGAAAATTCATGGAAACTTGAACAAAAATGGAAGAACTAGGGCTTGGAATTTTCATTTGGAATTTGAGGGGCCATTTGGACTCTGATTTTGTTGTTCTTTATATGCATAGACTCGTGGAATGATAAGGAACCCGTTGATGTGAAAATTTTTGAGTTTAGAGAAGTGGGCCCGAGGTTCAGGTTTTTCTAATTTCAGGATTTTTTATATTTTTCGATTGTTTTCGCTTTGGTTTTGTTCCCTTAGCATATTGTGTAAGGCCCCGTAAATAATTTTTGGTCTCAAAACTTAGTAACTCGTGATGTTGACACCTCAGAGCGGTATTGCAGACTCTTCGTCAGCACCAATTGTATGCTAAATTTTCGAAATGTGAGTTTTGGTTGAAGTCCGTTACCTTTTTAGGTCATGTTGTTTCCAGTGAAGGGATTCAGGTAGACCCCTAGAAGATTGCAGCAGCGAAGGATTGGCCTAGACCCACGACCCCGACGGAGATTCGTAGCTTCTTGGGTTTAGCAGGGTATTATCGGAGGTTTGTGGAGGGATTCTCGACCCTCGCCTCCCCATTGACTAAATTGACGCAGAAAGCAGCTAAGTTCCAATGGTCCGACGCTTGTGAGAAAAATTTTCATGAACTAAAGTCAAGGTTAACCTCGGCGCCAATATTGGCCTTGCCAAAAGGCACAGAAGGATTTGTGGTTTATTGCGATGCCTCCAGGGTTGGTTTGGGATGTGTGTTGATGCAACATGGGAAGGTTATAGCGTATGCTTCGAGGCAGCTCAAGAATCACGAGAAGAATTATCCGACGCATGATTTGGAGCTTGCGGCAGTTGTGTTTGCTTTGAAATTATGGTGGCATTATCTTTATAGGGTCCATGTGGATGTGTTCTCAGACCACAAGACTCTCCAGTATTTGTTCAAGCAGAAGGAACTGAATTTAAGGCAGCGACGGTGGTTAGAATTGCTCAAGGATTATGATATGAACATTTTGTACCATCCAGGGAAGGCAAACGTGGTGGCCGACGCTCTCAGTCGGAAACTTATGGGTAGTTTGGCTCATTTGGGAATGGATCAGAAGCCCTTGGCTCGGGAGGTTTATCAATTGGCCAGTTTAGGAGTTTGCTTATCGACATCAGACGAGGGGAATGTTGTGGTGCATAATGGAGCAAAATCGTCTCTCGTAGCGGAGGTCAAGGAAAAGCAGTTTATGGACCCAACATTGGCTCAGATGAAGGAAGCAGTTTTGAAGAACAAGACTTCGGCATTTTCACTTGGCAGCGAGGAAGGTGTATTGCGGTGTCAAGGTAGGCTATGTGTCCCGGATGTGGATAAGCTTCGGGAGAGGCTGATGGCGGAGGCTCATAATTCCAGGTATTCCGTGGACCCAGGTTCTACGAAAATGTATCATGGTTTCAAGGAGATTTATTGGTGGAGCGGTATAAAAAGGGGTGTGGCGAACTTTGCATCAAAATGTCCGAATTGTCAGCAAGTGAAGGCTGAACATCAGCGACCTGGTGGGTTAACTCAGCTTATGGAAATACCAATGTGGAAATGGGAGATGATCAACGTGGATTTCGTGGTAGGGTTACCTCGCACTCAGTGCAAGTTCGACTCAATTTGGGTAATAGTGGATCGACTCACCAAATCAGCTCACTTCTTGCCAGTCAAGTCCACTGATACTGCAGAACAATGTGCTAAGTTGTATATCAAGGAGATAGTAAGGCTTCATGGCACTCCACTTTCTATTATCTCGGATCGAGGGGCCCAGTTCACGGCTAATTTTTGGAAGAAATTTCAGCAAGGTTTGGGTACTCAGGTGAATCTCAGCACAGCTTTCCATCCGCAGACCGACGGTCAAGCCGAGCGGACTATTGAGACGCTTGAAGATATGTTTCGGGCTTGTGTCTTGGATTTCAAAGGTAGTTGGGATGATCACTTACCACTTATAGAATTTGCTTACAATAACAGCTTTCATGCTAGCATTCAGATGGCCCCGTTTGAGGCATTGTACGGAAGAAGGTGTAGGTCTCCGATTGGGTGGTTTGAAATGGGTGAAGCAGAATTGCTAGGGCCAGATCTTGTGTACCAGGCTATGGAAAAAGTTAAAGTCATTTAGGAAAGGATGAAAACTGCTCAGAGTCGCCAGAAATCCTATGCGGACGTTCGCTGAAGAGATTTGGAATTTCAAGTTGATGATTAGGTGTTCTTGAGGGTGTCTCCTATAAAGGGAGTCATGCGATTCGGGAAGAAAGGGAAGTTTCCCATGTATGTCGGACCATATCGGATCGCTCAACGGATAGGGCAGATGGATTATAGGCTGGAATTGCCCCCTATAATGTCATTAGTACACCCGGTTTTCCATGTGTCCATGTTCAAGAAAGTGGTTGGAGATCCATCCACCATCGTGCCAGTCGAGACTATCGAGGTTAATGAAGAGTTGTCGTATCAAGAAGTTCCAGTTGCCATTCTTGATAGGCAGGTTCGTAAGTTGAGAAACAAGGAAGTTACCTCAGTCAAGGTGTTGTGGCGAAGTCAGCGAGTTGAGGAAGCTACGTGGGAAGCGGAGAAGGAAATGAAAGAGAAATATCCCCATCTGTTTGATCAAGTTTAGAAGAAATTAGGTGACCTTTCTATCTCTGAAACAACTATCATTGTGTCCGAATTGGTTTCATCCTAATGCTAGTGAAGTTCCTCTAGTTGTGCAAGAGTTGTATGTGTTGTGATTACTTTAAGTCATGTGAACCTTCCTTTGATGAATGAAGGTTTTATAAATACTCATGTGTTAAGCAAACAACTAATGGTGGTATAGATTGATAATGGTTTATTTATATGCATGTAGTAGGCTGAAGCAATTAAATTATGTGGGACTCATTGAAGTGACTAGTTTATGTGCAAAATGTAGCAAGTGATAGAATATGTGCAATTGTTGAGG